>JAUUDW010158478.1:0-10783 GCA_032361385.1 Panulirus guttatus | reverse complement strand
AGTTGGATTTTGCCATTGTAAGTTTACCATTGTGAACTATACTGAATACGCATGTAACAACAAGTAAGTGGCAAGAATCTTCGTTAAGTGTAAACCTATGTACTAAATGTGTTGGGGTTTTAGGCCTATCGACTGCCTCCAATTGGTCATTAAGGCCGGCCCTATGTACTTGTTTGGATAGGTCAGGTCATTTATTGTACTGTGCGTAAAAAACCAACTCGGTGTCAATTATGCTAGAAAATAATGTGAACAAGTTTGTGGAGTCCACAAGCTTGCATAATTTGTACCCGTGCACTAAAGATGAATTGTTCCAAATAGCAGGAATGTATGAAATTCACTCAAGATCAGGTACTAAAAGTGAAATACAAACAGACTAGGTGGAAGAGTTTGGTGGTGTAATGAACAAACATGGCATCACTACGTGTGATGAGAAAGTGTAAGTAATATAGAATGCCTACGCCGACGACAACAGATGCCGTGAGGTGCTTCGTGTGTCTTGTAGGATTTTATAAGAGTTTCATCCATGATTTTGTGAACATATTTAATCCTTTAACGAGCATGTTGAAAAAGGACCAGAAGTTTGAGTGGAATGATCCACAGCAGCGAGCGATTGATCTCTTGAAGTACCATAACTCTTATCAGAGTTATAGTACCTCGTTATCCAGTTTTCCAGAGCTATACCTCGACGACTGACGCATTAGGCCTACGTGCAGTTCTTATACAGTATAAAGATGGCAAGCCAATTTCCGTTAGTTATGTTTTTAGAACTTTATCTAAACCAAGGTGTAACAATTCTCCACAACAGAGCTGGGAGCTCTGGCTGTGGTATGGCCATTCAAACAACTCTGGGATTTAATCTATGTGTGTATAGCTCACTACTGGTGACTGGGAAAACCTGGTTTAAAAAGAAAGACATACATACGTAAGTATTAAAAAAACGGAAGAGTTAGTACCCGGGCATCATTGGATAACGAACTAATTGATAGGCATGTAAAAAGAAACTCGTAGGTGTGAACGTGTTGAGAGGGGCAATTGGTGAAATGTCTGATCATTTCCTGGTGGAAGAAAGAGTGAAGATGTGCAGAGGCTTTCGGTAAAGAGGAAGTGATATGCGTGAGAATATGGTAGAGAAAGTGAATGAACTCTAAAAAATGGCTTGTGTGGAGAAATACCAAGATAGGCTCACTGTAGAATAGCAAAAAGTGAGAGCAACCGAGGTCAGGGGAGTGGATCAAGAATGGGAGGTATTTAGCGAAACAATGTTGACATATGCGAAAGAAGTGTGTGGCATGTAGAAGGCGGAAGGTTGGCAGGTGAGAAAGGGTAGTGAGGAGTGGAATGACGAAGTAAAGTTACTGGCAAAAAAGAAAGAGGAGCTTATAGGTGGTACCTGCAGGAAAAGAACGTGAGTATGTATAAGAGAAAGCGGCAGGTCAAGAGGAAGGTGCAAAAGCTAAAAGAGACGTAAATGAGGTTTGGGATGATTAGATATCAGCAAACATAAGTATCATCATGAGAGAGTACGTCAAACCTATGGCCCCTAGTTCCCAGCATTATGGGGTGCTAATAATCTCCGAGCTCCTGCCTGACTCTATTACCAAGGAGAGGGAGGGCTCTGGCAGTAGTACTACCGGCCCCTTCCATGACCTTTCCCTATCTGTGAGACCTTCCTCCTTTTCTATTTACTATACCAACATTCATGGTCTTTCTAGTAACCTCTCTTCAGTTGAACGCCATCTGCCTAGTATCGCTCCTAATATCCTACTTCCCTCTAAGACATTGTTGTCTAATGATGTTCTCATTAGTCCCTTTTTCATGTCTAACTATAATCTCCACTCACGAATTCGGTTCAAAGGTGGTATTTGTGCTTATTCCAACATAAACACACTTGTTGCACGCATTAAGGAACTTGAGTCTCCAAACTTTGATATTATGTGCTTCACGGTCTTCTCCCTATTGCCACACTTTTCCTCTGTTTCGCCAATTGCTCCCCTAATTTAAAAAAATGTATATCCTTCTTCGACTATCTAAACTCCTGCAATGAGACTGTGACATCCTCTCACCCGCAAACTGAGATCTTCTACTTCGGAGATTTCAACGTTCACCATAAGGAATGGTTGAATTCCACCCATGCGGATAGTGGAGGGATTGAACCCTCACGTTCTCCATTCTTATTGGTTTAGAGCAAATTATCTCCCACCCTACCCATATACCTGACCGCTGTGACCATTCTCCTAATATTCTGGAACTGTTTTTCGCCTCTAGTCCATCCGGCTGTAAATACACAATCTTGTCCCCAGTTGATTCATCTGATCACACTCCCATAAATGTATCTATTCTAATTGCACCTCTCCCTCCAGTAGCCCCTTCGAAGCATAAATACTGGCACTTCTTTATCGCTGCAAGCAATTAGTTTGTGGGGCGAGGCGTTCCTTTATTCAGAGAAAGTGCAAAAACCTCTTGTCGTCATCCACTGATAGGTCCTTCTGGTCTTTAGCTAAAGGCATTTCTAACAACTTCTGTCGCTTTACCTTCCCTTCACATTTCCATTCTGACGGTACTGTAGCTGTCTCTCCCATAGACAAGGCAACCCTCTTTGTTCCCGTTTCTCCTCTAACTCCACCTTGGATGACCCTAACATTCCTTCACCCCCTAATGCTCCTCTTACTAATCCTATGCCTCTTTCCGTAATCTCTGTTTAGACTGTACAAAAAGCGCGTCTTTCTCTGGACATAAGCAAATTTTATGGTCCTGATGGCATCCATCCCCGCGTACTGAAATAGTGTGGCTATGAACCTGCACCTGTGCTTGCTCGTCTGTTTCGTTTCTGCTTAAAAAGCAAAAGTTTGTCTTCTCTTTGTAAACACGCACTGATACATCCCATCTCTAAGAAGGGTGACCGTTCTGACCTCTCTAACAATCGCCATATTCCTTAAACATCTACCATTTCCAAAGTCTTTGAATCCATCCTCACCTCCCATATCCTTAAACCCTCGAAAATCACATTCTTCTCTCTTATCACCAATATGGTATCCGTAAGGCAAGATCCACTGGTGATATTCTTTCCTATCATACAAATGCCTGGTCGTCATCCCTGAAAGATTTTGTGGAGTCATGCCCTTGACATATCGAAGACTAAGCTCCCCTCTCTTGGCTTCCCTCTCTCACTTTGCTCCTTCATATCTAGCTTCCTCTCCGACCGATCTATCTCTGTGGTTGCTGATGGATCAGCCTCCCAGCTTTTCTACATCAACAGCGGTGTCCCTCAAGGTTCTGTCCTGTCCTCTACACTTTTTCTCCTTTTTTTTTTTTTTGAACGATTTCTTCTCCTCAACAAATAATCCAATGGACTTATACGCTGACGACTTAAGACTGCATTCATCCACATCATTTGATTCTGCTCCCTCTTCTCTCACTTGATCTGCAGCTCGTCCATACACAACTTCCTCAATAAACTCAAACTTGGAAAGGATTCAAAAATGAGGTAGACAAAATCTAGTTAAGTTTGATGCCTTTAAGATCCAATCTTTACCCATCTGTCTATCGAAAACTCCTGAAAACTCTCGCATCTCCTTTGACGGTTCTGTTATTCCACCTCATGACACTGTGAACATATTTTTTTCTTTCTTTTTATGCTGGAGGCTCCACTCATGGACAAAAGTCCACACCGAGGCCGGGCCTTATTTGAAATATAGAGAATTATGAAACGAAAAAGAAAGACAAGGAAAAGTATTTACTAATTTTTGAGAATGTGAAAGACCTGTCTTTTGAAATGTGCAAGGTCATAGTTATTGAGAAAGACATGGGAAGGTACAGAGTTCTAAAGTTTCGACGCGTAGGGAAAGAAGCAACTATCAGAACGACCCACTCTTGAGTTGCAGATGGCCACACAATCATGTGACGCAGCAGCTTGCCAAGTGTTGCATGGTCTGGCAAGTTGTGGGGGCATACAAGCATCCAGCCCTCGGGAGCAAAATCCAAAGCAATTTCTGTAGAAGAAGGAAAGTGAACCAACATTGCGGCGTAATGCTAGGGGGTCAAGTTTGGAAGTCAACCTGGAACAGTTTACTAGTCAGATCGCTTTCGACTGAACTCTGTTGATTAAGGAAACAGAGCTAAAACCACCCCAAATGTAAGAGCACTACTCCATACAAGGACGACTAAATCCACTGCGTAAATGGAGCAACTGTTCAGAAGAGAAGTTTTGACATCTAAGCAGGACACTCAGTTTCTTAGAGGCAGATTTAGCTATTCCCGTAATGTGTGGTTTCCAAGAAAGAGTGGATGTTACAGTAACACCAGGAATCTTCATTGAGTCAATAGGTGGAATTACAGAACCGTCAAAGGAGATACGAGAGCTGTGAGAAGTTTTCGATAGAGAGATGTGTAGAAATTGGGCCTTGGAGGCATTAAACTTAACAAAATTGTGTGTACCCCACTGAGATATCCTGTCCATAATTCTCTCTTTATTTCAATTAAGGCCCGGCCTTGATATGGACCTTTGGCCTTGACTGGAACCTTCAATATTAAAAAACAGTTAGAATAAGGAAACTGTCTAGGAGAGAGATGATGTCGTGAGAAAATCAAGAGATCAAATGGGAACATCTTTGAAGGGGGCAGATGAGGAAGTGGGAACAGGTACTGATAAGGTGAAGATATAGAGTGAGCACTTGAAGGACTGGAGAATATGTTTAATTATAAGGTAGAAAGATTTAGCGTGCTTGTGTTGGGGAGACGCGAAGAGAGAGAGAGAGTCGTGGCATGTGTAGCTTGATGAAAAGGGAAGAAATGGTGAAAACCTTGCGTGAGATGAAATGTAGTAAGGCGGCTGGAATGTGTGGTATTATAATTTCATATTCGAGATAGGAGGTGAATATGTTGTTGATTGTTTAGTTAGAAATGTCAGTATATGTGTGGCTCGAGGTAAGGTTCCTGTTGATTGGTGGGATGCTTGTGTAGTGCCACTATATAAAGGCAAGGGGGACAAAGACGAGTGTTCATATTACAGAAGCATAAGTTTGTGTAGTGTACCTGGTAAGTTGTATGAAAGACGGTGATCGAGAGGATGCTGCGTGTACAGAACATCAGATTGGGGAGGAACAGTGTGGCTTCAGTAGTGGTAGAGGATGTGTGGATTAAAAAATGTGGGTGAAAAATACTTAAAGAATCAAAAGAATTTGTAAGTGGCATTTATGGAACTGGAGAAAGCATGTGATTGAGTTGAGAGAGATACTTTGTGGAAGTTGTTACGAATATATGGGTTGGGGAGAAATCTTTTAGAAGCAGTAAGGAGTTTTTATCAAGAGAGTAATGTATGTATGCGAATTGGTAGAGAAGAGAGTAAGTGGTTCCAAGTGAAGGCGGGTTTAAGGCAAGGGCGTGTGATGTCACCTTGGCTGTTTTATTTGTTTGTGGATTGGGTGATGCGGAAAGTAAATAGAAGGTCTTGGAAAAAGTATGCAGTCCATTGTGGGTGAGTGAAACAGTAATCTTTGCGGATGATACTTGAGAGAAACTGCAAAAGCTGTAGTCTGAGTTTAAGAAAGTGTTTGAAAAGGGAAAGTTGATGGGAAATGTGAATAAAAGTAAGTTATAAGACTTATCAGTAAAGAATGACAGCTTGAAGAGTGAGTTTGATAAAGAAGATATGGAGGATGAGGTGTTTCAGATATCTAGGAGTGCACATGGCAGCGAGTGGAACTGTGGAAGCTGAGGTGAGTTACAGGTTAAGGGAGGGGGTGAAGACTCTGTAAGAACTGAGGAATATGTGGAAAGAAAGTCACTGTTTGGGAGGACGAAAATGGGTATGTTTGAAAGTATTTTAGTTCCAAAGGCGTTGTATAAACGTAAGGCGTAGATAAGAACGTATGGAAGAGGTTGAATGTTTTGGAAATTAAATATCTAAGGTCAGTATGTGATTTGAGGAGGGTCGATCGAGCAAGTAACGATAGGGTATGAGAAAGGTGTATTAATCAAAAGAGTATGATTAAAAGAGCTAAAGAGGGTGTGCGGAAATAGCTGGACATATGGAGAGAATGAATGAGAGGTTGACAAAGAGAATGTATGCGTTAGAAGTTGAGAGGAAACGGAGAAAATGGAGACCGAAATGGAGGTGTAAGGATGGAGTGAATAAGATCGTGAATGTTTGGGGCATAGAGTTTAAGGAAGGTGTAAGACGTGCACAGGATAGAGTGAATTGGAGCGATATAATATGCAAGGGGCGACTTGCTGTCAGGGGCCTGAAGCAGCAGGGGGGAAACCATGGAAAGGTCTCTGGAGCCTAGTTGTGGTCAGCGGGGTTGTAGATTCAGTACAAAAACACATGACAGCTCGATAATGGATGTAAGCGAGTGCAGCCTTCTCTTTGTTTACTCCTAGTACTAATTCGCTGACGGAAATATCACCTGCGAATTTCGATTTCGTATATTGCAGTCCATTACACTGTGCAACAAATATTTATTTTTTTTTTGTTCCTGGGCAATAAGTGATATTTTATAGTCGATTATGGCTAAGAAGTGTAGAAAATGGCTATTATTCCTTTGGAACTTTGCTTTTGTAACCAGAACAATGATATTTTGAAACCTACCTATTTTCAGAATATTTCAGATAGATTCAGCGCTGAGTAGCTGAAATAGAACTTTCTAGAAGTTTCCAGTAATATAAATAGAACTGTAAATATAAGGGCCGTAAGCCAACCAGTTCAATTTAGATGTAGCTGCCTAAGTGGATACATATACGTTCATTTTTCTGAGATGGCATCTAGAGACTGCAAGCATCAGGCAGACGCATTTTGCTATGTCTGTGGCCAATTTATCTGAACAAAAGAGAGAGAAATATGCCTGCAAGGCATATTTCGGCATGTCTGTCGGGGGTCAAGACAAATTCTGGGCATCTCATTGCACCTGCGAGCACTGCAAAAAAAAAACAATGGATGTCGGAACTTTATGTTACAAAAATTTTTTGAATTTCTGAAATTTAGGAAATTTCTAATCTTAATCTTTTTTTAAAACTTTCAGTATAGGTAGAAATATATCATATATGGGTGAAATAAATCTGCAAACAAATATGTATCTTTTTTCATCAACATTATATATTGTTCTTTTGCAGAATGGTACAAAGATTATAAAAGTCATGAAGTTCGCTATCCCAAGAACGGGAACCTACTGACTACCCAAGCAATTGCTACTTCTGCATGTTGGACCTTCTATACATCGGACTGGCAAGAATGCACCTGCTATCACGTATCCTGACCTTCCAACATCTAATGCCCCGGTGCCACACGGCCCTGAGCTCCCCGTACCCACTCCTCCGGAGCGAGTGAGAGCAGCCATCGTCAGAACTGAGCAGCAAGTCAGCGAGGGAGGAAGACATTGTAGATCCAGATTATAGTTTCAGAGTTGCAGCTGAGGAGAGAAATCCATACTACCCAAATTATAAAGACCTCAACGACTTAATCAGTTATATATGTCTCAAAAAGTCCATTGCCAAGCTTCTGCCATCTACGCTTATGCAGTGGAACTTGTTGGATAAAAGTGTGCAAATTACAGATCAAAGGAAGCGTCACCTAGGTTTTTCTAGTTCCTTCATCCGTCAAGATGGGCTCTGCCTCTGCCACAATGTAACCAGTCTGTTGAAGGCAATCGGAATCGCCTGTAACCCGAACGAATGGTGCCTCTTTACTGACAGCTCATCTAGGAGCCTCAAAGCCATGCTGCTCCATAACGGGAACAAGTGCTTGTCTCTTCCCCTGGCTCACTCGGTGCGTCTCAAAGAAGAAGACAACAATATCAGGACCTTGCTAGACGCCTTGAAGTATGATGAGTACAGCTGGGAGGTCATCGGAGACTTCAAAATGGTGGCATTCCTGATGGGTCTCCAAAGCGGTTTTACCAAGTTTCCCTGCTGCCTTTACATAGTGGGACAGCAGTGGCACCGCGGTACACTGCTACAGACGGGACTGGCCACAGCGAACCGAATTCTCTGTGAGGATGAACAACGTCAAGTGGGAGCCACTGGTGGACCCCCGGAAGGTGTTGATGCCGCCACTGCATATAAGGTTAGGCCTCATGAAACAATTTGTCACAGCCCTAGATAAGGAGTCTGCTGCCTTCAAGTACCTTCCCTAAGCTGTCTGAGGAAAAGGTCAAAACTGTGTCTTCGTCGGACCACAGATGAAGTGCCTCGAGTGCAAGGAATTCCCCAAGAAGCTCACTAGGAGGGAGAAAGCAGTTTGGTACAGCTTTATCGCAGTGGTTCGGGGCTTCCTGGGCAGTCATAAGGTAATTATATGGAGCTGGTTGAGACTATGGTGAAGAACTACGGCAAAAAAAACTGCAGGATGTCCCTCAAAGTCCATATCCTTAACGCTCATCTTGATAAATTAAAGGAGAACAGGGAAGCATAATCGGAGGAGCAGGGCGAACGTTTCTGCCAGGATATACTGAACTTTGAGCGCAGCTACCAAGGAACATATAACGAGAACATGATGAGAGATTATATTTGGTGTCTGATTTGTGTAAGTGATTTACGGTGCAATCGTAAATCTCGAAAACTTCTCCCTTCTAAATCTTTTGTGATCACTTTTTTTTTAATGTTAGTGTAAATACATGTTAATCTTGATTCATATGTTGTTTTTCTGACTTTATGTGAATAAGAATGTGCAAATTCGCCCGATGTCCAACTAGAAATAGGTAAATTTCAAAATATCGCTGTCCTGGTCACAAAAGCGAAGTCTGAAGGGAATGTTACCCTTTTTCTCTCCTTTTTACACATAAACAATTAAGAAATAGAAATTGCTACCCAGTAACAAAATTTTGTTACACAGTATAATGGATAAGTTAACTGTGACAACCGTAAACGTTTTAAAGTTTTACAGTTTGGGTTATATTACCAGTTCCTGATTTGCGCTTGTGTTAATATGCTCATGGTTCTTGGTGACCGTATGACTGTATGTTAAGTGCATCTACCTGGTGTGTGTATATCGACCAGGTTGAGTGGGGAACTGTGACGTTAGAGATACCTGGTCGTGCGCTCCCCGTTACACACACACTTACTGACACCACTCAGGCTCCTCTTTGGTCTCTACATCTTCACCCACTTACCTTACTTTGCTCTTCTACCTATCCATCCATATCCTACGCTACATTCGCACTCGCTCTATCCTACTTACGCATGGTCCCTGATACCCCGACAACTTCTCACACCACTCAAACAAACTCCCACTCACTTTATCTCTTGTGATCTGTCTTAGGTTGTTAATGAAGGTTACCTGACAGCCAGGAACTCTGGCATCGACATTGTCTTTCTCTCCTCTTTGTTAACTCTGGTTTACAAAGACATCGATGATAATGAGGATTATGAGTGTGATGATGCATTTCACTCGTGAACTCACAGTAGTTAGATTAACAATTGGGAGAGAAACCAATCTATGATAGCTAACCGCAGCGTAGCACTAAATGGTCAGGTTCTTGTCCAGCAGGTCGCTTGGTACTGACGAGGAAAGAAACCAACAGTTGTCATACTCTAATCCTAGCGACGGAAATATGCAAAGGGAAACCCTGACCTTCAATGCCTTACCTAAAGCCAGTGAGGCTACATGTTGCTTTAAGGTTTAGTCTCATCTCTCGGAAATCAAGGAATCCTTGTAAACCCTAAGGTAAGAAATGAGCTGTGCGTCATGTCGCCTCTGGTCCTATGCTGCCTGGAGGGCAGTGGGGAGGGCGCAGAGGTGGGAGGGAGGCTAGACCTACTGGGGAAAAAAAGTTTTAATTACCTGAGTTTTGCAATAATTTTACATCTAGCTGCCTCAGGGAAAAGTGCATGTTTAAGAACTTCTATGTGAGTGTGTGTGTGTGTGTGTGTGTGTGTGTGTGTGTGTGTGTGATTGTGTGTGTGTGTGTGTGTGTGTGTGTGTGCGCTTGAGTACATTTGTATTAATCTTATGTACTCACTTGATCAGTATGGTTGTGGCTTTCTGTTTTGCTTTGTGGTCATATAAATGCATTTGAATCTGCTTCATTATTAAGTAAAGTGAATATGTGTGACGTCTTGCATGCTATACAGTATACTTAAAGGGTATATATACTTTATCAAACGCCTTGTTAAGTACTCTACATACGTTGGGTATGCACTCTATAATATACATACTTTACGAAATACCCTGAAAGGTACACGTTAGGTCGAGGATAAACATACCTCACGAAATGTCTTGATCGGTAGACCGTACGTTACACATACCTCACGCAATTGCTGATCAGTACGCTTCAGGATGTATTTACTTCAAGAAACACCCTGTCCAGTACGCTCTTGGAAACACATACCTGAAGAAACGCCCTTACTAGCACAGGCTAGAGGATACACACTTCACGTAACATACTACTCATATCACAAAACCTCGCAAACTAAGATTGCGAATGAAGAACTAAGATGGTTTCATTGGAATTCCGTACACTTAACGACTTCTAAACTGTAGTCTAAAGAATCTAGCATGTAAAATACTTGTCTTACATTCTAGAGTTCTAAATAGTAATAAATTGTTTTAATATGAAAATTATATGTGTTCCGTTGACATCATGTTCGGAATCCATCCTGTTAACATTACTACTGTGACATAAGATACGAATGATTCCAGGGCCTAGATCAATGAGAATTGAAAGGCTTGCACTAGTTGCCTATATTGTAAGGTTGCCAGTGAAGTGTAGCGCAGCTTAGATAAATGAAAACAATGATTTCCACCCACTTGTTGCGATGGAAATATACGTAGTGAGATGATTATAGTAGATGT
>JAUUDW010158368.1:13642-14894 GCA_032361385.1 Panulirus guttatus | reverse complement strand
TTAGTGCCTAGATTCCCTCTTGATCTACATATTCCCCAGTGGCGCCACACGTGAAGCACCTTCTTGATTGTACTTATCAGTTAGCTTGTACTCCTCCACTGAGGTGGCCCCCACTGTCTTGATAACGCTTATCTCGACACCCATCCGTTCCTCGGAGATAGAGAGCTTTCTATATATATGTAGACCCATTGCCGACGATAGACGCAAGTGGAGCTGTTATTTTTCCCAACCTCAGCCGCTTTTTTGTTAGCTTGAGTCCCTCAGTGTGATTAATGATGTTTAACATCCTCGGGCGGATGTTCGTATTAATCCCCCCCCCCCCGACTGGGGTGCGGTGTTTCATTAATGCCAGAGGGAGTGATCACATGTGTTATGTAGGTCGGAACGTAACGGAAATTAACGTTCCTGGTGCTGTAACAAATGCCTTAGAGACCTACTGAACTATATGCTTATTCAGAACAGTTTCTGTACCTCCTTTGTCACAGCTGTGTTACAGTACTTGTACCTCCTGTGTACACACGGGTGTGTTGCAGTATTTGTACCTTTTGTATTACTGCTCTGTTACAGCACCTGCATCTCCTGTGTCACTGCAGTGTTACGTATACATGGGATTACATGGGAAGGGAAAGATAACAGGAGACCTGATGGTCCATGAAGAGGTTATCTGTTCTTAACCTTTTAAATACAGTGGTAGAAACAAGATGGTAAAGCACGAACGCACACACACACACACCAAGTTGCTGTGATACCCGGTTAATGAAATTCAACCCGAGTGACTGTAAAGTAAGGAGGATGGGACACAGCGAAGGAAGGCCTCGATGCGAATCCGATCTAGGCAGGAAATAAGCTGCAGGAACCTGTGTTTAAGAGAGAGAGGTGGGGGTCGACATTCTACGCACCTAACCCCTTCGCCAGAGCTGCGTTGCAAGATCGCAGAGGAGGCAAATCGTCCTTTGGCAGCCATCAGAATTGCTTTTGTGTACGTGGATGAGGAAACGTTCGGCAAAATATTCACAGCTCATAATTAGTCAGGACGAGAATATCCTTCTCAAGTTTGGCCATCGCCTTCAGGGAAATAGAAAGATCTAATAGAGAAGGTCCAGAGGAGAGGAGCAAAGATGGTACCGGAATTGAGAGAGCTGAGTTACAGGGAAGTGGTACTGGACATAAACCTGCCCACGTTGGAGGAGAGAAGAGTGAGGAGCGTCGAGACCACGCCCTTTAACTTTCTGAACCAATTTGGGGAAATTAG
>JAUUDW010158368.1:3642-8642 GCA_032361385.1 Panulirus guttatus | reverse complement strand
CTCCCAATTATACAGCCTCGCCAAAGGTAACTTTCCATAAGCGGTGTAACCTCTTGCAGGCGGAGCCCTGTAACACTTCAGAAGAAACATTAAAGGTGTTATTATTAATCGCAAATGTCAGTTTTCGTTCAACATTCTCCACGAGCGTTGGAGAGATGGCTTGCTTGTGCTCGTTGCTTGACGAATTTGGATTACAGGCAAAAGCAACTGCGGTCTTAGTGTCTTCTTTTACAACGTACGACCATGACTGTCCCCTTTGTCTACGCTCTGCTCCTATTATTTACCACCTCAAAATTCGTAAAGCTAATTAACGAAGAGATAATTGTCTGGTCCTGACCTGTTTCTCTTACCTTCCTAATCTTGTACATAAAGCAGATGATACTGTGCTGTCTTACTGTGCCTGAACTGGGATATCCACCACCCGTCTTTAGGACACTAAAGTATCTTGTTCCATATAATAGACATGCCTCTGAGTTTCCTAACGTAGCTTGGTATATCATTTGGGCGGGGGTGTAACACTTTCCTCAGACAGTTTCCTGTGGAGCAGACTTGTGTGGAAGTGCGTATATCTTATGCTGACTTTAAGTCGAGGATTGTCTCAAGCCCCCACAGCTCCGTTGAAGACCCAAGTTATAATGCCTCTTGTCTCATTAATCAGTTTATTTTAGGCCATATTTTGTGCCATATCTCCCAGGTCTTAGCGACTGTACCCTACGTCATCAGGTACAATATTTAGGTCTTTATCCAGCGAGTTCTTTAAATGTTACCCTCACAGTGGTGTCACGTTTCTTGTATACAGGTTGAGCATTATTTTAAATGCTCCAGATGTTGACATCATTAACTGTTACTGTAATTTTGGAGCTATTTGATTGCATCTGTGTAGTCTGTTAGTGTTCCATGCCCGTTATGAGAGTATGTAATGACTGTTGATTCCAGGATGGTTACGAGGCCCTCTAGATTTTTCCATATATCTCTCCCCTCTGTGCTCCAGATAACATCCTAGTCATTTCAGTCATTCCCAGTCGTATGTGAATATTTTACTTGAGTCACTATGGGTTATGAATGATCTACACATTTCATAACTTGCTGTTTCGTTCACCTTGATAGATGATGTCAGCATGCATGTTCTACGAATGAGTATATAGTGTAAAGGCTTTGAAGAATGTCATTGTCGGTTTTTCTTCTGTTGTCTTGAAGGCTTGTAGCATCCAGCCTCTCGCCTTCTCAGAAGAGGCAACGGTTGCCTTGCCACGGAGTTTGAAGTTAAAATCGTCTGACATGATCATTTCTAGATCCTTTATATATATTTAACTCTTGACAGAAAAACTTTTATAGCCGCTGTTTTCCCTATACAGAAACAGTTGATATGTATTTCCATTAAACTGTTTAGCACACTCATTGGCCTCCCGGAAGACATGACTAACTGTCGTCAATGTCATTCACAGATGAGATTTTTCGTGCTTGGTAACGTTTGCAAATAATAATACGAAATGGTGTTTGTGTTTGCATTTAAGCAGATATGAGGATGGCAAACAGCAGAGGTACAAGTCTGGTTCCTTTAGGAACTGAGATTTTTACAGGAGAAACCCAAGTGACAGCTTTGTTTACAGCATTGTGTTGTGATGTGTTTGTTAGGAGGTTCAGGATCCTCTTCCAACTTTACCAATCCTTCCTAATTGATAGACTTTATTTGCTACATGGACACATTTCCATAGACTTTTGAAAAGTAGATGTGTAGTAAATGTTTAGTTTGCATGTTCACGAGAGCCTTTATGAATTCTCTGTTGTACTCAGACGGCAGTGTAATGCATGATCCCTCGCTGAGTCCCAGTTGTCCTGTAGAGTTTAATTTGCTTGATTTTGTCTGGCCAGTTATTTTATATTTTATGATTGTCAAATCGTTGAAATGATGGGTGATTTTCGTGCTGTTTGTCACATTTTGTATATATTTATATTTTCAATTTTGTTATCGTTTTTTTTATCCTCTCCAAAATGACACTATAGTCTCGTGTCTCTCTCCAGAGAATACTAACTGTAACCTCCAAGTAGAATTTTACGCAAATTTCTAAGAGTCTGGTCCTGGAGTAGACAACATGGGCAAAGTGTTCCTAGTTCGGTCGTTTCGTCGTAACAACATCTATGCGTGACATTGGACACGTCATTTGGAACATCCTGCCCTGAGATGATTAGTGGTTGACCAAGTACTGATTCATTTTGCTCTAGTACTTGACTCTTATCTTTATCATCATTATCTATTATTCCTCTTTATGTTCTTAGCGGGTTGAACTGGAGGATTTTCATTTAATCTTTGTTCCTACTTGTTTCCGTCTTCAGTAAAGAGAGTATCACACTCGCTTCAGTCAGGAGTTGTTATATTTCTCACTCACTGACACGTGTAATGTGAGAAGTGCTTTTGTGGTCAGCCTTTCCTGATGGTCTTTTTGTGTTATGCCGCTCAGGAGAGTTCCCCATTGTACTGCAGTTGATATATTGTTTACCGTTCCGAGAGTATGTTTACTGCTGGATGTGAATTAACGAAATTCACACCAGTAGTAGCATGTTTTGTGCCTCGTATCTCTGACTTGTGTATAGAGTGTCAAGTCTGCTTTATTTGTGAAATGCAGATGGAAAGAATTGTCCTCTTTGGCAGGGATTATTGTACGCCCAAAACTTATCACACAGTCTGACGTGTTCCCTTCTCTTTTGCAACTCCTCGTCTTTATTACTTTCTTGGGAGTTTCACAACTACAGATAGTGTTTTATCCATTCCCGTCGCTGGTGGTGCAGGTTGAGATCCCTTAAAAGCGATAGTATTTTGGAGTCAGGTGTCCAAGACTGTTATGGCAAGATTCTGCGTTCTTCAAAGTTTATGAAAATTCGTAATGTTTTCTCATCTGGTTGCTAATGAATGAGTATCGTAACCAAAATGATATATTTCAATCGATGATTAAAAAGCCTCACTACACTGGTGAGAAATGTGATCAGGTCTTTGAGACTCAGGTCAGCTGTGCTTCATGGTTACTCATTTTCTAACCCTTGTATACGTCGTAATTCGGAAGACGTGCTTGACTGTCCACTCAGTCATATGTGTGAATTTCCTTTAAGGCTGCAGACGACGAATTATCTTTAATCAGGAATCCATTTACGAAAAGGATTTTATTAAGGGTAAAATGTAGGATCCTGGGTGTTAGTAAATACGAGAGATGTTGCGTTACTCGCTGCCGAGTTGGCGTGGGAGATTCCTGAAAGGTTTTCTGCTCCTCTGTCTCGTCCAGTTTACCCTGATGGTTGAGTCCAGATAGTGTTTTAAAGTAAGTTTCCAGCTCCTCCATCTCTTTGAGTAGGTCAGGGAGGGTCATCTCTCTCTCTCTCTCTCTCTCTCTCTCTCTCTCTCTCTCTCTCTCTCTCCACCACTCCCTTCGTTTATTCCTATGTTTGCGTTTACAAGACTTCTGGTGTCTACCTAATTTCGCTTCCGTAAGTTATATAGTGATTTGTTGTTGATTCATCATTTAATTCTTCGTTGAGTGTTTCTAACACAAGGTACACTGAAAAGCTTGTAATTCAAACCAGTGTATTTCCTGTTATGAGCAAGCGTACACATCAGGGTGGTTGACCGAACAGCTAAAACCGATAAGGCATTTTACCTCTGTTAACTAGAATGCGACGTTTCCGAGGCAATAGGAAAGTGAACGAGAAAATTATTTCTGTGTTCATCACATGTTAGGTTTGTACAGCATGAAACCACGTTGCAGCCTCGTATATTGTGAGGGTATCGTCTAAAAAAATCATCAGGCTATATATCGTTTCTATGGCTTAGTTAGATGAGCTCGTTGTCCTCAACGAAGTTTTATAAAGTGTGATTTCCTCAGATGCCACGGCATGAGGGTTGTAGAATGCAAGTGTGGTGATGTGTGATTGTTTATAGTGTTGAAGGCTCCAGGCCAGACCTTAAATGAAGCATGAAACATCCTAAAAAGATGGAAATTATATGTAGAAAAAAGTGAATGTAAGAGTTCTTCAGGAGGTGGACTCTTACAAGTTTGTATTTAGTGATTCATGACGTGAAAACAGAGGGTAAGGAAATGAATGTGGAGATAAGGAATATAAAAAAGTGTGATAGTTTTATTCTGTGGAGGGAAAATGTGAAGACCAACCCGGTTGCCTCGTAGAGAGAGGAGGTAAGGCCAGTAGTCCTGAGACACGGAGGATGGAAGAGCGCTCCGAGGGCACCACTCCAGCACTCCTCAGCCGGGACCGTAGAGGTTCCTTAGGCGGTGTGTGTGTTTGTGCCTGTGTCTGTTTTAAGACCTGAAGTGTTTGTACACGTATACGCTTCTTTGCGTGTTTTGGTTTCTGCGCGTGTGCGTGTGTCTGTTTATCTCATTTCGGATGTACAAGTGCATGTATCCCTGTCTGTGATTGTCTGTGTATACACACGTATGTATTGTACCATCATGTTCGATTCATTTCCCCACAATTGCTTGTCTGTAAATGTGGATAGATGTCTGCATACAGATGTATGCAGTGATTACTCTCAGCAGCTCAGCGGATGTCCGTGATCAGGGCAGGAAAATATGGAGGATGCTGAATAATTCATGGGAAGGGGACTTGGTGACCGACGGAAGGGAGAGAGTGGACATGTGGAGGAAAATGGAGTTGTGGAACGAAAAAAAACGGAATGCAGGGGAAAAATGTTATAAGGGAAGAGAGGAATCATAAGGAGCAGTAGAGGATGGTATAGCAAAGGATAGGAGAAGACTGAATAGGGATTAAAGAGAAAGGAGAAACACAGAGTTGAGCAAGAATGGAATAGAAAATGGTTGAGGGAATATAGGGTAGAAGACGATGGGTGATGGAAGTGTATTCGGATGGATGGCATTTAGGAAGGCGCAAGTGTAGGCGGATGTGTCTGGAGAATGGTGAGTAGCCGGATGACACAGGCTCAACCTCCACTCCCGTGACATAGATGGTCACCCAGGACGGTTAGATGGTGTGTG
>JAUUDW010158146.1:0-14897 GCA_032361385.1 Panulirus guttatus | reverse complement strand
GCACACAAGCAGCCAGCTCTCGGGAGCAAAAGCCAAAGTAATACCTAAAGAAAAGGGAAAGTGAACCAACATTGCGGTGTAGGGCAATGGGGTCAAGTTTGGAAGTTAGTCTGGGACAGTTTATAAGTAGGACCGCTTTCAACTCGACTCTATCAAGTATGGATACTGAGTTAGAACCATCCCAAATGTGAGAGCAGTACGCCATACATGGATGAATCAATCCCTTGTATAAAAAGAGCAAGTGTACAGAAGAGAAGAAGTTTTGACATCTAAACAGGACACCCACTGAGATATCCTGTCCAAGTCTGAGTTTATCAAAAAAGCTGTGTCAAGACGAGATGCAGATCGAGTGAGAGAAGAGGGAGCAGAATAGAAAGATGTGGATGAATGCAGCGTTGAGTCATCATACCATATTTACAAACACTGGTGCTGCAGTGGGCTGTGTTTTATTGCCTTTATTAATTACTTTATATACAAATGACTGCACTTATAACTATGGAACCTGTTCTGTTATCAAATATGCTGATGACACAGTAATTATTGGAATAATAAGGGATAAATATGAACATGAATATCGGGCTGAAGTCATGAAAATTAGTTGAATATGAATACCAAAAAGACCAAAGAAATGGTGATTGACTTATGCAAGAAGGAAAAGTACATTGAACAATAAAGTATCAAAGGAGAGCAAGTAGATATTGTGCACAATTATAAATACTAGGGTTTGATTATTGATGGTAGTCTAAATGGTGATATTGACACTAAAAAATATTTACGAAAAATGTATGCAAAGAATTCATTTTTCAAGAGTTTTGAAAAACCTGCAAGTTGATAGGCTTATTCTTTCTATGCTTCATAAGAAAGTTGTAGAGTCAATACTATAATTTTGTACAGCATCATACTATGGATGTTTGAGTGTAAAAAACAAGAATAAACTTGGGGAAATTGTAAAATAGCTAGTATATTGGGAGCTAATGTAACAGCACTTGATGTGTTATATTCAAAATATGTTTTAAATCTAACAGACAGAATCATGAGTGATTCTCACCATCCTCTGAATAACTGTGTTTTAAGATCAGGCAAAAGACTGTTTTTACCAGTGCAAAAAACATGCAGAAATAAGAATTCATTTGTAACAGGAAGTATTAAACTCTACAATCATGTAAACTCAAAAAGATAATTGTTCATTGTTTGTGACAGAACTGATGTTGGTGTGTGTATGATAATGACACTGAACCAAATCTGTTGTCTTTTAATGTATATGTATACTTTTAGCTACTGCACTTTTACATTATCATTTTCTTTTCCCTTGTGTGTGAGACTGAATATGTATTATAACATGGCTGTGGATCCCCAATTAGTTTCAATTAGTATAATGTATTCCAAATTGACTAGGTAAAGTTGTAATTATTATCATTAATTACTCTGAGTGCACTGGATTATTTGTTTGCAAAATCTTTTCTTTTCATGTTTACTGTTCATGTCTGAATTAATTTCTGAATAATGCTATTACTACCACGTAATGGTTTATGTTTCAAACTCTAATTATTTGAGCAGACACTAATTCAGGTTAAGAAAACATCTTTAAAAATATGGTTTTATTAAGATTGGCTCATTTTCTGAAAGACGTTTGCAAAAAACTCTTAATACCACACTCAACACAATCTAAGGTTCTTTCTTCCATAATAATAAAAGAGGTAAAGACCTGAGATCAAAAGTGATTTTATAATACTATGCAAAGAATATAATAAGAGCAACACTTATTCTTATATCTACATCAGATCTTTTTCTTCTGTTGGAAGTGACTATCTATAACTTTTCTCCAAAGAAAAGTTACTAGTAATAAACTTATTAGAAATAAGTACAGCATGTTAAGTATTCACATACAATTTGATCAACTATGATTTCAAACTCATAACTGGAAGGCACTTCATGTTTAACTTGAGGGTGAAGATAATAAGTTGTGATCTTGTAGTATATACCTGTTACTATATTTGACAGATTTATTACTTTATCATACACTGCACATGCAAGGCACTACTGTCTGATGATACTACAAAAACAACTTGTTCTTATCATAAAAATCAGATAATAATGTCATTAAGTTAAAGCACAAGCACTTCAAAGATATCTGATGTTACTTAAACCTTTATACTCCATCAACTGTAGAGGGTATATGTTATATCTTATCTTCCACATATTCATTGTAAACCCTGCACAGACAATCATGCATGATCGAATTAATTTGTTTAGGCTCATGCCAAACTGGTCAATAAAAACCATTTTTGAAATCACAGAAACAATCATTTTCTTAAGAAATATCACTTTACCCAGTAAATTTCATATATGCATTATGTACAATATAAAAGACACACACAAAAGATCATTTTTGAAAAATGTATAGTGCAGACAATGGTACAGGAATCACCATTGTGCTAAAGGGAAGAAATAATACAATATAAAAGACACACACAAAAGATCATTTTTGAAAAAAGTATAGTGCAGACAATGGTACAGGAATCACCATTGTGCTAAAGGGAAGAAATAATACTGAAAGAGGTAGTGGAAGAGATACTGGTCAAGATTAAAACAATGGGTGAAAATAGGAAGAATAACAGATAAGGCACCATATGAAAGGGAAGCTGGGAATCAGGCTAATGCAGAGAAAGTCACCTAAAGGTCAAAGAAAGACTTGTAATCATGGGATTGCAGCAAATAAGACATATAACAGGAAACTAAGAGGGGTATCAGGAAATCAAATTACTTAAAAAGAGCCAAAGACTGGTAACTAGTGTGGGACCATCCACAAATGCACTATATGTGAGTTGGGTACCACGGCATCTCAATGTGGGAGGTCAAAGAAATCAGTAACATTCTTTTTTGTCATGGAGCAAAAGAAAACTAATAATGTACTGTTATGGCCTCTAAAGCTGTTCATAATTCACTGTAAAGAATGTAAAGACAGCACAAACAAAATGTAAGGTATACAAGAGTACAATGCATCCTCAAAAACCTTGAACACTCTGAATGCCAGATCCCCCAGAACCTGGGTACTTTGAAGACCTGCCAGAGGTTCATTAACAAGGGAATAATTTTTCTTATCAAACTGAAGTATGTCTAAGGCTCAGACCAAGTCATCCAGGTTTGGGTGCATATAGTCCAAGTTTGGAAAGATATACATTTTTCTCCCAAAATCCAGAATATACTATACCAAGAAAGTACTAAGTCAAAGTAACAGTAAATGAAAACTGGTGAACTCCCTTTATAGTCAGTCTCTCAAAAGAAACTGGGCTACTTTTAGAACTTGGTATACCAACCTGATGGCATTAGGGCAGGCAAACAAATAAATATAAAAAAATGTTTGTTACTTATGAAAAGACAGGCCGGGAAGGAGTTAGAGAGAAAATGTATGTAACATCGAGAAACTGGGGAACATAAAACTGATAGCAACTGAAGAACGGGAAAAGAAGTTGATATATACAAATACAGATGGACTGATATCATATGAACAGGAACTGGACCGACCAGCTCACAAAGAAGAAACAAAAATAATGTTAAAGCTTTTGTTAAGACAAACCTCAAAAGGGAGATAAACTCAGACTAAGAATTTCCTAAAGGATATTTGACAGCTAGGATAGAACACAGTGGAGGAAAGAAAGGGTTTTTCCTTTCTAATACGGGATTACTGGAAGTTTCAGGAGCTACTAGTGGATGATGGTCCCTTCACAGTGCACAATGGGAAAATTTCAATTGGAAATAGTTGACTGATAGTTTTGACACAATAGTACATAATCCCTTGAAAGACACGACCAATTAGATAATATATTGAATGAAAATAATAAGATTCGTAAGATGATGTAGGAGGTAGTAAGCAAATCCATACTTAGTGATGTCAAAGGTCTAATGGTGGGAAATTTTATCTACAGGGATACTGATGGAATGTCGGCATCTACATGAAGAAAATATAAGGTGGAAACATAAGTTCTTACAATGTATTCACAAAAACCTTCTAAACCTACATGTCACTGAACACACTAGAGTCATCATCTCATTTTCACAAGCAACAGCTTCATAACTACAAGCAATATCCAAGGTAAACATAGTGGAAAAGTAGTTATGCAGAGCTTGATTTTGAAAATATGGTAGGGAAGGAAATATCAGAGAAACCAAAGAGGAATTCAAATGTTAGGAGAAAGTACATGGGAAATTTTTTTTTAACATATCAGAAAAATTTCTTTAGAAACAATCTATGAAACTGAATTCCACAATCAGCATATGAAGGACTGTTAAAAGCTGTTTAGTATAGTGCACAATGTGAGAGTCATTACATAAGTATCAACAGTGGAGGCCTGACAATGACAAATTCAACAGGTGTCATGTCAAAAATAGTACACAATACTGCAGAGTTAAGAAACAACAGCCCTATTGTACCTGAAAGGTATAAAAAAATGAAGGAATATGTACAGTAGAATTATGAAGGAAGACTCTTGAGAAGACCATTCTGGACAATGCAAAGGAAAATCTTATTCTGTTCCATATCATTACCAGGAGTAAATCATTACAAGAACATATGGTTAGATAAAGGCAAAGAGAAGGCATGGTTATTCAAATACAGAAGGTCTTGTATGAAAAGCTGATTACAAAGTTTCAAACTGTATTTAGAACTGAAGACATAGTATCTCCAATGCTATCATGAGAGAATGGATTTGAGATCATGGAAAGCATCAGGATCATCAGAGGAGGTATAAACAAGCTCATGCAGTACCTTAGTCAACAGAACCACGTGGGTCTTATGATGTCTCATCCTACGTATAAAGATAATGGGATAAAGAAAACATAAAGCAACAGAGGCAACTGTGAGACTATGTTACAGAGTTTGTCAGTATGCCATGACAAGAAGGTCTGTAAACCTCTGGGAAAAATAATATAGCAAACTACATGGATTTAGAGGTAAGAGATCCTGTACTACTAATCTTCAGGATTTTAATGACAGAGCCAGCAGTAGCTTAGATAACAGAGATAAATGGATGAAATATGCATTCTGGACTGCTAGAAGGCATTTCACTCTTTTCCTACAAAATGCTGGAAAGTAAAAGTTATGCAGTAGACTAAAAACTATCTGAGTAGAAAGACACCTGGGCCACATGCCAAAGAATTCTTTTCAGACAAAGTAAAAAGTAAGCAGTGTGTTGCATTTTGAGCCACTGCTGTTCCTGATCTATTCAAAAGACTTGCAAGGACTTGAATCATACCTGAATATGTTGAGAAACGATGTGAGACTTATGAAAAGAAATAAGTGTTCAGGATTTTGACATCCTACAAAGTCCCTCTGACAGAAATTCTTGCTGCTTGCAGCAATTCCTGCAAGCATCCCATTCCCTTTGGGAACTCTCTCAAGGTGATGGCCACAGCAAAAGTCTCCATAAGCGGTGAACTCCCGTACCACTTCTTTGCTTTTAGTACCTCACCCTTAACAGGCCACTGGCAGAGGGCAACTCTAGTGCAGTGTTTTCAGAAGTTCCTATCTAATGTTCCCACCATCTACTATTACCTAATGTGTCTATCTAATATTTTCCACCAATTAGTATTACCGAATGTTTCCACCTAATGTTCTAACCTCATACTTCTCCCTAATGCTCCCAGCTGATGTTCCTACTACTACTTCTAGCTTCCTATTACTACTTCTAGCTATGGATCCTATTTAATGTTCCACATACTTCTTCTATCTACTGCCCCCTAATATTTTGCCAAAAGGCAGGGCTAGCACATAGCATTCATTGCAAAAAAATATAGGAGTTAGGAAGAATGACCTGTGTGAGTTAAGTGCTGTCAAGTGTTATGTGTGACAAGGAGAAACTGTATGTTTGTGGACAGAATGCCTGCAGTCCACTTGTGGGTGAGTCAGAAAGAAAAGACAGCTAACTGAGTCAAAGAGTGCAATTTGACAACCACTGAAGTGCTGGCTCACTCTATGGCAATCACTAATCCTCCCAATACCTAGGCAGGCAGCACAAGAAATATATCTTCCTGATCGGTGGCTGCCAACCATCTACTTTCACTTCATTCACTGTATCCCATCCTTAACTCTTTGCAGTTACTTGGGTTGAAGCATAACAATCAGTATTAGACAAACTTTGGAGTTTGCATTTGTCATCACTTTACTTCCATTATGACCTTGGCATCCTATGCAAACATATTCAGGTATGGATCCAGTCCTTTTGACAAGTCACCAACACAGATCAAGAAAAACAATGCTGACACACATGAGCCTTAAAGCACTCCACTGATGACCTTAATCTATCTGAGAAGGTTCCTCTGACATGTGTCTTTTCTTACTTTCTGCTGAGGTAATTCTCTATCTATTGAAGGTGTCTCCTCATTATTCCTCTCAGAAAATTCTCCATCTTTGCCAACTCCCTAGTTGGGTCTAGTACTTTCTGGCAGTCCAAATACATATTGACTTGTGATTGTATCTCCAGCAAATTTATTGTGCACCCCCCTGCTTATCCTGTGAACAGTAGCAAAAAAATGATTAAAAAGGTTACAAAGGGTTTTAGTCAGAACACAGTGAGTTGATATTACACATGTTACAAAGTTGATTTATTATATGAGGTTCATTACAAATATTTAACAGTTTCAAATGGTAAATTTTACGTACTAGCTACAAAAAAAAAAAGGATGGCAACTTAGAATTTCAGGTACTTTGTAATTAAAAATAAGGTGTTGCGACATTTCTTGATGGGGTTTGTTTAGACCTATCCCTAAAAGGCTCTAATTTTTCACAAAGACTTAGTGTTCCAGTTTGTGTTCAAATACATACAATTTATCCAACCTTCTCTTTTGGCAAAAATGGAGCTTACTCTCTTGCATAAGTCTGAGAAATGTGTTACATACGGCCTCCTTTCTTTGAATCCACATTGTCTCTTACTCACGTAGTTTCTTCAATGCAAGTAATCGTCCCTTTGCTTTCTAATCCCTTTTTCCAGTGTTTTAAAAATACTCACCAGATAGACTGATTTTGCCTATGCAATACCTAAACTCTAGTTCTTTTATCTAATCTACCACACCATCTCCAGTTTTGTATATCATTTTCATTCCCGTTCTGCTGTACTTTAAAACAATGTGTGTTTTGGTCTTCAGCTTCTTTATATTTTCTCAACTCTGTCATGCAATCTGGATTCCTTCCTTGTTCTTTTTTAGCATCTTCCTTAGTCTGTCTTTTTCATGATCATCCAACTAATTTCTCTTAATATACATCTCCCTTTGTCGGTCTTTTTCATGATCACCCAAATAATTTCTCTTAATATACATTTATCTGCCTGCCCCAAACATATAATGTATTCCCTTCATGATGTTTTATATTTTCTTCTTCTTCTTGTCCATTTGATTCTCAGTATTTCATGTTTTATTTCACTCCTCCACTATCCTTACTTCCTTCGTCTGAATGATGTCCTATTCCAGTCTAAATATCATCACCAATTTGTATCTTCTTACTTCTGAGTTCAGTCTACTAACAATGTTCTTCTATCAAATTGTTAGTTATTTCTTGGATACTAATACCAGTCTCCCTCAAGACTTCTGAGCCCTATCTAATAGCTCCTATTTTATTTCTGAGCTTTATTTCAGAGTGCTTCATCTGCTGTAGATCATATATTAATAGTGTCCTATGGGGAAGTCCTTTCTCCACAGAATTTTAGGCTCACCATTATCTCCAAGAGGAATGCTGTTTTACCATACTCAGTTATTGCTTCCTTCTTCTTAAGTTTTCTCGTCCTTCTTGTTTCATCCCTACTTTCTTGTGTACTTCTGGGAGTAACC
Source organism: Panulirus guttatus (assembly GCA_032361385.1). Taxonomy (NCBI): domain Eukaryota; kingdom Metazoa; phylum Arthropoda; class Malacostraca; order Decapoda; family Palinuridae; genus Panulirus; species Panulirus guttatus. The sequence goes on along the minus strand of JAUUDW010158146.1, from coordinate 7,079 downwards.
CTCACTTCTTTTCACAAAGGTTATCTCTAATGTTGTTCAAAACTCTTTCTACTCAAAGGTGTGCAAGTGGTCAGTAACAGAGGTGTTTGGGAAATATCATGCCTCAGCCAATTTGCTTTATAAATCAGAAATGACATTCATCATACGGCTATTTGTAATATTTCTTTTAGTGCAAACAATGGGTGACCACCTACAAATCCCTAAATGCACAAAAATTCTCAGAAAATATTCAGAACGATGCCACAAAATAAGCAACAACTTAACACTTGCATGCACAGAATGACATTGTGATCAAATTGTTATAAATGTATTATCTGTGTTGAAAAGATAATAAATGTTAACAGGTGAGACTCGGAAACAAAAATTAGATATTTCTACACATTATTATGCCTGACATAATGTGTTAAATGGTCACATCTAGTACTCCTGAGACATCTTTGGTAGCAGTAAGTATGTTATAACAAACTTCTCACCAGTTTCAATAATTCCTTTACTTTATGCATTAACAGTGCTAACCTTTGATATGAACTATAGCTAAAGATACACAATTATGGGATGACAGTCTTAAAAGAGGAAGTGGGAAAAGCTCCAGGGTACAGTAACGAGACCTGTAACCTATGTTTTTCTTTTCAACAATGTGAAGAATGATTTTCAATTGAGCTTTTTACAGTTTAAAACCGCTGACTTAAGTAGACCTAAGAACAGTCTACTTAACATGTGGCTTTCAAAGCCACTGCTCAAACCATTGCTGCAACCTAATCATCTATGTCCTCCCTTTAATTATTCTCATTCTGAAGACCTAACTACAAAGCCATATCTCTCACTATACTGTAACCTTCTTCTGTGAGACTGAGGCCTGCAAATCATAAAGATTTTTAGAGCATTATGGAAGGTCAACTCAATAAACCTAACTTTAACCTTTAACCTTGTGTCATAGTCACTTTCTACATTTACCACATCAGTATAGCAAAATGCATATTGCTATCTATCTAGTTACTATCATCTTCTAAAGTACACAGTTGATCAAGTGCACAATGGTTTGTCCTGAGCAGCTGTACAAACATCTTTCCCACATCTCAGTCTAACTGCACACACTGTAGGATATTTTTTCTTCAGATGGGGTTCTGCACCCTGAATTCAGCTCTTTTAATTCATGTGTATGGCACACAAAGATACATGGACCTACATGCATACTTAATAAGAGCATCAAAGTATCCAATGATATATTTTTGTATTTTCCTCTTATGCTTCAAACTACCATGCATGATAAGTATTATGCATTCATAATTATTTTCATGGGCAACAATCTCTTATACAGGTAAATTACTACACATAATGTGAAAAACATCAGTACAAAGAGTACACCAAATGTCCATCTTGTGCCCATAGTTGTATACAAGTATGACACACATACAGGGCCAGCAACTCGAGAGAGGCTACCTGTGCTTGTGAGAATTCCCATCCATACTCCTTGAGGCTTGGGGCCTAGCAGTTTAGAGAAAAGAGAAGCTGCTATTGTAATAGCTACAGGATAACCTATGACTGTTACAAAACCTGCTATAGCCATTTGGTACGTCTCTATAATGGGAGTATATTCACACCACTCCTGCTCTGGTGGACACCCCAGATCTTGGCAAGTTCCCTCCTTAATTATATGACGTCTTTTTCTTGTCACAGTTACCTCTCCTGAATTGATAATGTTAACTTCTGCTGCAGTAACAGACGGCACTAATTCATCAATGGTGTTGGTCTCCTCAGATAAAACTGTTGAAAGCTCAACTTCATCAATGGTGCTACTCTCTTCTGGTGAAATTGTTGAAGGCTCTGCTTTACTAATGGAGTCTGTCTTTCCTGGTATAACTGATAATGACTCCACTTCTATGTCAGTGGTGCTCATCTCTCCTACTAAGGTTGTTGAAAGTTCTAAATTTCTGTCAGTAGTAATCAACTGTTCTGGTAATGGTGTTGACAGTACCTTCTCTTCTTTACTTACGTCCATTCCTACTGAAAATATTGATGATGTATCTATTTCCATGTCACTCATGTTTACTTCTCCTGGCAGAGTTGTTACAGGTACATCAAATGAAAAAGGATCTAATGTTGTGAAATTACCAAAGCCTTCATAATGAAGTGGATCAACAGTGCAGTTCTTCATTTTTGGGTAAGTGCTCCCTACTGGGAAATGTAAAAACATACCCAATGTCATTGGAATCAACCCCAAAAAAATCCAAACTTTACGCTCATCAAACTTTCTGGTCAAAATACTTAATAGTGCAAACATCACTACTGATAATACTGCAGCCAAACTGATACCAATTCCAACAATTGTTATAGCTTTTTCATTTGACCATGCATACAAATCAATACACATTGGTACGATAAGGGTCTCTAGCAACACATATATAAAAAGGGAAATAAAAAAGGAGAACAGAACTCCAATCAGTGCAAGATAATCTGGTTTTGGTAGGTCTTTGGTGTCATCTTGGGCAGCCTGCTTTTGGAACTGAGCTTCTTTGGCGGCAATTGAGTGTTCCTGCAAGTTCATTTTTAGTGGTTAAAATACTGACCTTTATGTCACTAAAAATGTCATATAATGTAACCATACAAATTTTGAAAAGACTAACCAGCTTTAAGAACATTATAGAAGATGGGTACAAAAAGTGGGGTTTTGAGTATGAAAAACTATTATTCCCGTACAAATGTTTTGTAAGAAAGACAGAGTCTTCATACTTCAAATAAGGATTAAATACACCCACATGATCCTCCCTGGGAATATTACCCTTTTGTCCATAAGACAGTAACTTGCTCTAGCTCAAGAACTCTCTATACAATATTCACAGAGGGTACCCCAAACTGTATAAGAGATCTCTACCCCAACTCGCTATCCATCTTCCTGCATTGCTTTACTCAACTATCTGATTTATAAAATTAGAGCAAACGAGTCAACTTGACAAGGAAGGATAACTGAAAGGAAAAAGAAAGAAGGAAAGGCACAGAATGACTTCTAACAAGAATTCCTTGCTAGAATTTCATACTTCACTGCCCCGCTGCTTCCACTTGTGAACAAAAGTAAGAAAATAGCAACACGAAAGAAGGAGAAACCTATTTGTTCTTAACTGCAAAAGTGGGAATAAGGTAGAGGAAGTTACTTGGAAGAACCCAAAAAGTTCCTCAGAGCAACTTATGGTGCATCTTGGAAATTATCTACTGAGTTCCAGACTGATATCTTTCAGAGATTCTCTCATGCAGGCAAGTACTGAAAGCATCTGTACACATTATAAGATATGGCATGGTTAACTGTTTCATTTTCTTGATCTATAATGAAATATTTCTAATCACAGAAACCATAGTGGGTTTCTGTGGGTGAAGTGCACCAAGCTCCCACCAGCAGGTCAATCTTGCAGTTACCACTGTTGTGTGCAGATCTGTGATTTTTGTGAGATTTGCATGTACCTGCTATTATGATTTTCCTGCAACCTGCTGCGTTGTGATTGTTAATATGGCATCCAAATGTCCAACAACATCTCCAACCCAGAACAAGCAGTCAAACAGAAAAGAGCCTCCCTGACCTTTTTTTACATCTAGCCAAAATAATGTCCCAATCTTATCAAAATATATTTATGTTACTCTTTGTTTTGATTTCTAAGGTACAAATATGATAATCACCTGGTCAAAATACAATTGGGACATTACATCTTACACTGCTGAACACATCCCATTTTTTCTCCATATGTTTATTGGTTTGCTACATGTGATTTCTCTTTGTGTGAGGTTTTTGCAGAACATATCCCCTGCATAAAGTGATTGTGTCTGTCATTATCTTTCCAATTTTGAATGTTGTTTTTATCACAGAACTTCAGTGCTTTGTCTTTTGGTTAAATACCATGGACTGGGCTGCAGCTTCACCCAATGCCTGAACACCACAAACCTGTCTCCTGGCCTGTTGGTTGGATCTCTTACATCATCAAGATGTAGAAATCTGAGAATGGTTAAAAAAAAAATACAGAAAAGAGAAGCAGCAATATTAGTATCATGCAACTCACCTCTAAGAATATTTTAGTAACTCCCAGGCATTTCACCACCTGTCAATGATGATTTTCATAAATCTTTTACTTCCTGCCATTAGATGACTCTCATATAATGAATGTATTGTTGTTTGCTTGCTAATATCAAATCACATTAGTTCCCTTTTCAGTTTTAAAAACTGGTACCACTAGTGTTGTTAGCTGTCAGTAACACATCATCATTTCATGCCTGAGTGGCTAAATCTCTTCCTACACTGATTCAGATGCAGAAATCTGACCTTGGTTAAGAAAACCACACAGAAAAAAACACACAATACTAGTGGCATTCAACTCATCTCCAGGAATATTTCAGTGGCTCTCTGGCATTTTACCACTTATCAAAAATGATTTTCATAATCTTTTAATTCATGGCATTTAATAACTCATAAAATGAACATATGGTTGTTTGCCTACTGATATTAAACCACATTAGTTCTGTTTTTAATTTCAAACACTGGTGCCATTAGTGTTGCTAACTGTTAGAAACACATCAACATTTTATGTCTACTGATTGATTTGCTATTTCTCTATCATGGACCTGTTTGTAGTTAGGTGAGTCAGAACTGCTTTAAGATTGGCATATATTACAGTCTTTGTAATTCAGGTACCTTAAAAGAGTAAGACTACCATAAGAACTAATCCATGATAATATCACTGATTCAAGAAATATCAAGGGATCAAATTACCATATTTCAGGTGTTAGTAAACTGCTGTGTGTTTTGGTATCCCACAATACTGGTTAAACACAAAATCTAGATATCCAGTTACATGAATATCTGAAAATCTAAACATAATAAAATGCTACAGAAAGTTGACTTTGTCTATGATTAGTATATTTCTTCCCATCACAGTAAATCTGTTGAATACTTGGGACATTTCCCTCTTCTTGCTGATTATACCTATCTTTGTAAATCAATCTTTCAAGTCTTGCATTTTTAAATAATGCACTGTTCCCCCTGCCTATATGTAAGAGTAATATATATATATCCTTCCATTTCTCAGGTACTTCACTGTAAGCAATACAAAAGTTGGATAACCTTTCAACCTCACTAATGTAATTGGTTTTTAACTTTCTGTGAAACAGATGATAATTCTTGTTAACTATTAATGTTGTGGATTCCATATCTGTGAGAAAACAACATCTTTCTTCCTTTCTGGAAGAAACCATTTCAAAGTCTCATTTCTTTTCTTATGTTTGTTCTGAAATGAATTGTGAATTTGTACACTAGTGTGATATAAAAAATTTTGTAATGTAAGAATTCAAGTTGTATCACCAACATATGAGGGAGGGAAGGAGCGAAGAATGGCCATAAGCGGAAGATTAATTCCCTCATCATCCACCTCCCATGATTCCATCACTTGAATTTCCTCTTCACTCTCACTCAAGGGACTGGATGTCTAATTTTTGTAAAACATTATTTTTTTTGTTAACTACAAATGTGAAGGATTTAATATCAGTAAATATCAGTAAAAAAAAAACGTTACTGTATACATGCTAACAATAACCTGAGCTACTGCCACTTGCAGCTTTTCAAAATTTTCTTATTTTTTCCATGCCTATATCATCTCATAAATTTTTCTTCAGCACCATATATATAGATCACTGGATCGTGAGTCATTTAATAGCAAGGAACAGGTGAAGACACAAACACCACCCTTGGAGGAGAAATGACGTTTGAGATCTGAGACTGCAGAAGAGAACCAGCCTAGAACATTTTGGTTTCATGTAGAAAGGATCAGGGGAAGAAGTTGATAGGTGCTGTTATGCAGAGGAAAGATTACATTCAATACCATGAATGTTGCAGAAATGAATAGAGGAGGATGTAAGTCTAGGAGCTGTCAAGTGGGCTCTGGGAACCATCCAGCTCTTCTTGACCAGTAGTACCTTTCCAGTTTTATGCTGTCCAACTGTTGTGTAGCTATGAATTTTCACTTGAATAAAGGAAGGAAAAACAGAAACAGAAAATAAGATGTGTAAGTTATATGTTATCAAGGGGTGCGTATGAAACATAGAAAATATGAGACTGTCAATTCAATGACAACAACCCACATGTCCATGAACAAAGAGAGAGAGAGAGAGAGGGCGAAAGAAAAAAGTAGTCTGAGCCAGAAAATGGTAATGTGACAAACACTGCAGTGGTGGCTCATTGCTCCACCATCACTATACCCCTAAGGACCTCAGCAATTATACCTTCCTGCATCACAGACTGCCTGCCATATACCTCTACCAATCCCTGAGTAGTAACAGTAATAGGTACCACCTACTATCTACTATCATTACAGTTACTAATATTACTAGGTAATACTCATTTCTATTTAACTTTAAAACTGGGACATATATATCCTAAGAGACAAGATTGTCACACCACTGTTTTAAGCTGCATGCCAAGTATAAACCTCACCACGCCACCACACCAAACCAAAGGTAGATAACGGGATAAAGGATTCAGTTTCAATTTTCATACTTCTGCATGCATATCTTTAATCATATAAGAATAAGCAATATGTTTTTGAATTTTATTCTGCCATTTTTTCAACAATGCACCAAGTGTAGCTTTCATTAAGTTATCACTCAACCAGGACTAAACAAAGGCAGATAGATCTTTTCTTATTTTCATACTTCTAACTGCATATCTTTAATCTTATGATATATATGCTTTAAAGAGTTTTTCTCATCTTTTTTTTTGCAGATCTAGTGGTAGTGAGATTTTCTCATAGCCACAATTTAAGGGTTAATTACGCATATGATATTCCTGATATATAATGTGCAAACCTCCTTTTTGTGTAGGCATAATGCAAATAGAAATAAAGAGTTATTCCACAAATTGTAAATAGACACTGTTTCAGAGAGACTTACATCTAAATTAACTTATTATTCAATCTAACTTTAGGCAAGTGCAAGAGAGCTGCATTCATATCATTGTAAGGAAATTTAGAATAGTTATGTGACAAAGGAATGAATTGTAACAGATATATATTTTTTTCATACTTGATTGCTGTTTCCCACATTAGCGA
>JAUUDW010157926.1:0-14899 GCA_032361385.1 Panulirus guttatus | reverse complement strand
GGACACGCGGGGGCGGGGGAGGGGGATTTTGCGCCAGTCAGGCGTCAGTTTACGAGTGTAGTCTGGTGACAAACGACTGGGGCCCAGGTGACGTATATCTACGTCAGTCTGGGTTTTGTCCGTGACTCAACTGCCGTTAAGAGCTGTCGGTGCTCAACACTAGGACGACATGTGTCACCTCTGGCAGTGGTCGACCAGGCCCCAGGCGGAGTGGTGGTGGAGTTGAGGGGGGGAGTTATGGTGGTGGGTGGTGGTGGTGGTGGTTGTGTTGGTGAAGGGGGCAGGAGAAGTGGTTGGAGGGGAGGAGGGTGAATGAAGAGGGGTGATCATGAAAGATGAAATGAGAGAACCAGTCCAGCAAAGGCCACTTATCCTGGGTCATTAGACACAAGTCGTCAGGTTTACGGTAGTCAGTGCACGCTGGGATGCCAACTGCCGTAGCCATAGACCACTGTCTTTCTAGGCGTCAGGCAGAGGGTTACAAGTGCAACAGCCACAGACAACTGTCTTCCTTCACGTCGTGCAGAGAACCCCTGATGCCAAAGCTACAGACTACTGTCTTCAAGCCGGTGAGGCAGAGCGTCAAAAAGCCGCGGCCACAGACAAACTGTCTTCTTACGCGTCGGCCACAGCGTCACGTAGCCGAAGCCACAGGCGTCTGTCTTCCCGGACGTCAGCCACAGCCTCGCGAAGCCACAGTCGCACGCAGATGTCTTCCTACACGTCAGACACAGCCTCGCAGAGCCACAGCCACGGAAATATGTCTTCCTGCCCGTCTGGCTGAGCGTCACAAATGAAAATTTAATATCCTGAGGGCAAGGATCAACGTCTGGACCCTCCTGCACCAGAGGGAAGTCTCTTTTTGTCTTCAACAGGAAAAACAAAGGCACGTCAAAATTACTTCAACCTCTTGAGAATGACGGTGCGTTTGAACACGACGATGCGACCCTTGAGCATGGCGGCATGACCCTTGGCCATGATGTCTCGACCTTTGCGCCTGACCCTTAAGGGGTCGAAGTGAAAAAATGGCTTTGGCATATCTATCCAAGGGCCATACAGCTGTGCAGAAAGATTTGTGATAGTAGATGGAGTTAGAAAGAAAAATGGGGTCTCATGAATTTAGAACTCCCTACCCTTGCATCTAAATAGGTAATTACACAAATCTACACATACACACACACACACAGACACACACACACACACACACCTTCCCTGACACAACTATGTAAAACATATTCATAGGATTTTCTGAGAAAAAGAGGATAATATATACTCTACTTTCGGAGTTGGTCACAATTGAAGTAAAAAAAAAAAATATACCCTCTCTTAGGCCAGCTACATACACTCAGTTTTTTGCACCGGTTTAACTGCACAGGCAAAAACTGCACAGTTAAAACGGAAAGTGAGGATGAAGAGTTACCTGCGTAGCTTTAACTGTACAGGCCCAGAATCTTGGCCTGAGCGATATCAATCGATGACAGGAGAGTTAACCGTACAATTCTGAACTGTGCAGTTAAACCGGAGCAAAAAAAAAAACTGAGCGTGTGTAGCGGGAACTTACATCAAGTGGCAGGGGAGGGAGGAGCCACTGCTCCGGGATGCCGTGAGAACTCTGTGGACCGTACCCAAGGAAGGGAGAGGGAGCTTTTTAACTCTCGTCAAGACCTGTCTGCCCTCCTGAAAAGTACTCGCACCGAGTGGATCATCCGGCAAAGATGGGGATCATTTACGACAAGTATTCACGCCGTCACCGGCAAATAGATCATATACGACAAAACCTTTCGCGCCGATTGGAGATCATTTACCATGTGTTAATAATCACATTAACAGTGACAAATAACAGATACCGACTTCCGTTGCTCGCGGAGCGGCACCAAGCCACAACGGCAGAGGAAGCGGCAGCTTCAGTGGTGCGCGTGTGTGTGTGTGTGTGTGTGTGTGTGTGTGTGTGAGGACGGTACGTTGTTCTGGTCTCTCAACCCACTAACAGTGGCAGCTCTCACACCGCTGCGAACCAGCGACCCTCTGGATCCTCAATTATCATTTGTTGCGAGCGGCAGGGAACTAACTGTGCAGGATGCAAGGCGTTGCCGACCGTGACCCATTCACGGGGCCGCCCGGGGTCGAGCCCACATAGGTTCGAATTCTGGTCGCCGGCAGTCGGTCCGTAGTCAACCCAGCTCTTCGTCCTCCACTTGGGGTACCTGGCTTAGGCTACGATGTATTTACGATATCGTAAATCAGACAGCCTTGGTAAGGGCATTTAGTTTCCCGCACCATCTCAGCCAACGCAAGAGAAAATAAGGGAAGTGGTAGTGACCCGTGCAGCCATCTGGAAGGGTGTGCGTGTGTAAACGCAGGTCCCTAGTAGCCTAAGGAGGAAAGAGCATCTTTACCGCTGGTACTATCATGGTCGATTCTTCGACAAATACTGGCATTCCTGGCGGCTCTGCCCGCCTCGGGAAAGTTTCAGTCGTTGAGTCAACACAAAATACATATTTACCTTCACAGAGTCAACACGATGCGAGTTTTCGGAGGGCATTATGGGCTGGTCTTATTGGGCCAGCCTTTTAAAAAATCAAACTTTAATCTTACGACGAAAAGTTTGCTACTGGGAGGGAGCCACTGTATGGCTGCCTATACGTGCGGCCTTCATACTTTAGATCGTATCTATATACACAGGACAGAATCTCATACTTTAGACCGCTCTCATACATGCAGGATGTGCCCCTCATACTTCAGACCGCCCCCAGACGTACACAAGACACAACCTCATACTTTGGATCGCACCCATAACATACAGAGGTCACGCCATCATACTTTAGACACACTCATTCACACACACGACAGGCCCTCATACTGTAGACCGTACTCATACATACAGGACAGGCCCTCATACTTAAGGCCGTATCCACACATACACGACAAGTCCTCATACTTTAGACCATACCCATACATACAGGATTCGCCTGTTCATTTAGGACACATCTCGGCCCACAACCATAGTCCTCATATACAGCTCTGTGGACCACGAGCTTGCGTAATAAGCCTCACCCAGAGCTCGTAGACGGCCGGGATCAGCTAGGGGCCACCAGTCTTCACAGCCAGAGGATGATGTAACAACAGCAGCGGTGGTGAGGGATACTAATGAACCACCGTCCTGTTGCTTCACCATAACTCACAACACGTCAGGTACTCTGACCGGCCACGACTCGACAATGACTGAACCACTGGTAAAACTGTACTGGTACTCGGCCCAGACTCGAGTATGAAGAGACACTTCGTGAACCAGTCTTGGTGCTCTGCTAGAAGTCTCTCTTGCAGACGGACGCCCCGATTGGCTACTGTCCTGGTGATTCACCAATCATCTTAAAAGGACAGACGTCAGGTGGATACTCCTCGTGGTGTTTCACCAAATCATCTTGGAACAGACATCAGATGCACCAGTCTCGGTGCTTCCATGTAAATCTCCTGTGGGCATTAACCTGGTGCCTCGCGACACGGACTCACCTGTGGAAAGCTGCCTGGGTTGCCAGACTCGGTGCCTCACCAAGACTCACCTGTGGAAAGAAGACAATTTGTTAGGCTCGTGGCACATACAACGTGCGACTGACTCCAGTAATCAAATTCATCCTCATTAAATGTCTTAAGTCAGACGCTGCATTAATTGTGGATAATTAATGTCCTACACCACTGGAGGGCCATCAATAATAGTGCCACCTCTTTTAAGTGACACCTCCCATTAGAAAACCCTTTAACACGACAGCAGCTAAATATACGACCCCCTGAGCACGACGGTGAGGCCCCAGGATAACGATGACCTGGTATTTGACCTGACCCTCAAAGGACGCTTTAAAATGTCACGCTATCGTACCTAAGGGTCGTCTGGTCGTTTTGGACAGTCGTACTTCCATGCCACAAGATCGCACCGTCGAGTTCTGGGGTCGTAAATTCGGGCTCAAGGTGTTAAATCTTTAATAAACTTCACTTAACACGGACAGTCTTTTAAACTTTATTGAAATACTTGAATTCTACGAAGTTTTCAAATTCCCTAAGCAACAATTTCTAAGTTACGGGAATACTGATGTGTTATACATCACTGGAAGACCTGGGTTTGGTATGATGACTATTGTTACCATGGTTCAAGCTGGGTCTGGTTTAATCAAGAGGGGTCCTGTTAGGAGGCGACGGTGTGACTATTGAGGTCGTTTATCTTTTTAGTGCACACGGCGTTACCTCTATCGCCCAGAGACTTCTTTAATCGGGATTTAGTAACTGATATCATACTTGATAATAGGTGAACCGATTTGCTGTATTATCGGATTAGGCAAAGAGAGTTAAAACCTCCAAGAAGTCATAGAAGATTCCAAAATTACTTGCTCTTCTAGGAAATATCAAGCAACTGGGATGTTGTTATTTTTTTCAATGAAACGACGACAACAGTGAGCAGTGACCTAGATATGCTGGTGAATTCTGTAAAACTTTCTATGTAACTTTCCTATGGTCGACTAATCCAGTAAATCTCCTTTTCACTATAGTCTCTCTTTCTAAAGGTTTTAATAGACATCTTCCATGTCATGAAACACTATATTATCGTTTGTGGTGTTTAAAATGGGTATTTCTTGTAATTCTGGATAAGTTAACTCGAAAATGTTAGGATAATATAAAGAGCAATACCGTAGTTTGAGTAATCAAATGCTTCTAGCTATTAACGAGTGAGTTTGCCTTCGGGAGTGGAAACCCACCTCCTTCATCAAGGTAAGGAATATCTGTTCTGATACGTCTATCATTTATTTACACACAATTGCAGTTTCTAAGCTTGACGGACATCTCAATCTTAGTTGTCTCATTCCATTTGTCTCCCTGGCAAAAGGCACTCAGCTCCCACGACCATTCATTTCAAGAGTGGCGTTCGTTGGATGACACAACGCAAAAAAAAAAAATGGGTAAAAGTCTAGTTTAGCTCCGCAACGATAACTAACTTTGGGAAGTGGCAACTTGTGTTTTTTTTTTTTTTTAATACAGACACTATACCGCGAGTTTTCCAATGCCATTCTATTGTGTTTTACCCTCTTGAGATTTATGGAGTTCTTTAAAGAAAAAATGCTGAACATATTCGCGTCTTCGTTCTTCTATTGTGTGTGAGAGACACCCCGCCCCCAGGACTGATACTGTTTCCCTGTCACCACCAGCCCGACGTTCTCCTGGGAGGCGACTGCCGCCGTGTGTGTGTGGTTCCCCCCTGACTCCTGCCGTCGCCGCCACCACCACCCACCCCCCGCCTGGACACCCACACCACCACCACCACCACCTCCCTCGCTTGCCACCCACGCCTCCGCCATCGCCCGTCCCTGCCACCCACACGTGTTTCCAGCGTCCTGGCCACCCACGCCCCATCACTCACCCCGGCTATCGGGTCTGGTGGGATGCACAAAACATGTTAGGGAATACATCACCTTCGTAACGGCAGTGAAGCACCCAAGGAATTGAACGCCTGATAAAAGTTTGGCGCTGGAGATGAATCATACTGAGAATGAACCGAAATGAAACTGGAAAGATGTAGTGGGAAGGAAATTGGCAGGGCAGCGATACAGGAACATCCAGCTTACGTTATCATCATAGCGCTGGGTTCGCGGGCGAGATGACCTGCTTGCCTCCATGTAATCCCACGACTTTTATGATGTATAAAGCTAATGCGATCTTATCAACGACCAGGTCAGTGCTAGGCGAAGTATATGACTGTAGTTTTTTCCCCAACGTGACGTGTCATGGTTCTCCACAATCTGGCGTATTAAATACATTATCAGTAAGTTGTTATACATCGTTGGTGCAATATCAGTAATTCCCAGTAAGATGAAGTGTGGACATCCTGATAAATGTGGTGATGCTTTCTTGTGTCTGCTTGCTAACGCAACCTCCCTGTTATACAGCGTTACTGTCAATACCGAGTGTAATTTCTCAATATACTTTCAACCTTCGGCTGCGGCTTATGGATCTGGAGGAAGCGTATTGATAGGGTTGACAGAGATGCTTTCTGGAAAGCTTAACGAATATATGGTGTGGGAAAAAACCTTATGGAAGCAGAAGTAAGGCATAAGTGTCTTATTTCCATGCTAGAAGTGCGTATAGCCATCATGCAACTTATAGGGTCTGACAGCCTTACACTTACAACCAATAGATACACGTCTCACAATACATCTTACGACCCTTAACCGTGAAATCGTGATCTGTCGTTCGGACAATTCAATTTGATTCTCCCGCTAGACTTTTCAGCAATAACTAAAAGGATAATTTACAGTTCTATTCTCGGGGTACATTTCAGGCAAAAAAAAAAATAACGTATTCAAGGATATATATACATATATACAGAGAGAGAGAGAGAGAGAGAGAGAGAGTGAGAGAGATCCCTCCGCAAGTGTTTATTTCATTACAAACGAATGTCCTGGATCACGTTACCAAAGACCGACTCACACGAGTGGAATTTCCCAGTAGCCCTCGGAAGCCTTTGTTCTGGACTTGGGTGGAATCCCTCCTTAAGTTTAGGTATGCTTTGACGCTGTACATCCGGGAAGCGTCGATCTATATATAAACCTATAAACACTTCGGATCTCACAGGTCTACAGCAGCAATATTCATACAAGAGCAATAAACTGGTGATATTTTTTTTTCCTGGATAGAGAATGAGGAATAAAAGAGAAACGAGGAAAACTGCAAATCGATGAACCTACTCCATGAAGGAAGGCTTCAAGCCTACTAAGATCCTACTCTGATTCTGACGGAGACGAAAACCATTGTACGATGCCAACGCCTTCTCTTAGAGGTGTTTCATCTGTCACGAGGCGGCAAGTTACGGGTAGAACCCAGCGTGATTTAGGAGTTTTCCTACTTTTAGCTCACAAAAATATGACACATGACACGAAGGGTTAGAGATATTACTTCGACATCAACGCCTTAAGATGACAACTGACACGAAGGCATGAAGACGGTATCTAATGTAGAAAGCCTGAAGATGCTACTGGACACAAAGGCATGTTCGACCAATTTCCATAGCACTGTGATAACAGCAGAACTTCCCTAAGTCGAGTCGTTTAACATGGAGAGCAACAGGAAAGAGTTGTAAACGAACGGACGGAAGAGAAAAAGAAGGGTGGGAGGAAATCCTAAATATGCCCTGGAGTCTATGATCTCTGCGTACGCGAGACCGTCTTCGTAAAACTTCGTAAGACTTCGTAAACCTTACGTCGCTTACGAAGGCACCTGGGGTTCAACGAGAGACCAACCTACACACTGTCACTTCTTTGATCAGTTAGGTTGTTTGGGGCCGTAGACGAAGCCCACATTTCCAGTACAATATGGCAGACCAGTTATGCTTTGCAGTGATATCTTTGGGGGTACGAGGTGTTTCCACTGTGTTCTCAGTGCACATATGTTGCCTTTCGGTTCTACCGTTAGCTTCGTCTGCCCTGCCTGTTTCCACAGTCAAGTTTCAAATCTCCAAGACAGCAGAAGACGTGGACGATCTAAGGACATGTTCCAGAGTACGTTTTTCGTCTGCTTTGAAAGATAATATTAGCACAGGGCCGTTTTCCCATCGTGAGCAGCGAGTACAACGATGAGCATCGCCACGGATCTCTCTCTCTATCTCTCTCTCTCTCTCTCTCTCTCTCTCTCTCTCTCTCTCTCTCTCTCTCTCTCTCGTCTCGACTGTCAGCAGTATCCAGCCGACCTGATCGTATCCAGGAGGCTTCATACGTTCGCCGGAACTAAGGATATCCGAGACGAGTAACTCCTTTTTGGACCTCTCTACTGTGAAAGTGACAACGTACGAGCCCAGTCTAATGGATCTGTCCCAACGGGAGTTACTGAAATCTCGGCACAACGCAGAAATATATCCAGTGGCCATCTGACTGGGAGGAGTGAATCTATATGTCTTGTGACACGGGGGACACAGACGGGGTACAGTTATGTTAATAGTAACAGTACTCGATTATGACTACCCGCTTCTGTGTCTTACTAGACCGGAGCCGTCACCACACACACACGAGCTGTCTCTGTCTACCGACGGGCCTTCCTGGGGTCGTTACTGGCGTCGTCACCACACACACACACACACACACACACACACACACACACACACACACACCGTCTCCTCACGTGGAGAACACCCGGGCCGGTGTGGTCCCGAGGCTTCAATGGACCAGCCTTAATTAGATCTGAATGCCCTACAAAGACGGCTCTAAACTTTACTCGATAAAAACAACTTTTTTCGCCGTCTCCGTTTTCTTTATTTTCATTAAGTCGAGTTAGGCTCCCGCGCCGTACGGCGACGGCGCGCTCCGGTGACGCGGGCATAAACGCACGAACGCACCGGAGTATCAAGGGCGAGAGTCGCCTGCTGCCGTTTACTGCGAGGTTCGGGGAAATCTATGGAATGGGAGAAATGCAGAACTGTTATGGCGTCTGCGATATAATGTGTAGCAGCGTGGGAGGAGAGGCACTCTGACTCGCTAGATATATATTACTGTAATTTTATGGTATAGTGATAGAGTGTGTGTGTGTGTGTGTGTGTGTGTACGTGCGTGCGTGCGTGCGTGCGTGCGCGCGTGCGTGCGTGTGTGTGTGTGCGTGTGTGTGTGACAGGGAAGGTGTCCTACACTCGTGTTGCCCCGTCTCTTAAACCTTGAATGCACGTGTCACGTTCTTTTGTTTTCTATGTGTTTAAACACACATACACACAACCTAGCCGAAGCCAGGAAGCCATTTATAGACTAGCTCCGACGAGAGGATGAGCACTTGGGTTGGGTGTGGGCTACTGCCATGCCCAGCACTCGACCTCACATTACTCGCACCCACTTAACCTGGAGGTGACTCACATAACCGTTCCTACTTCCACTGTTACAGGCTCGCATTAGCCGGTCTTACTTCCACTGGAACAGGCTCACATTAAGCTACTCACATATTCTCTGTAGCGATGCTATTTGATGACCTGCCCTTTGACCTGAATGTAACGGGTCAGTTCAAAGGGAAGGTCATCATCATACCCAGCAGTCGTGATCAAGAGGTTAATGAATGTACTCCGATATGACTATGTATTTGCCGGGAATATGATGCGGAATTAATCCAGGACGAACAGCTATGTACGAATTACATACACGAGAAGATATATCAAGTGCAACGATTAATTCCGTGACAGCAAGCCTTGATATATGCCATTCTGGTGCATGAAAAGTCTGATGATGTGCACGTCTAGCCTGCGTTCTGGCGTTGGTGTGCACGTCTGGCCTGAGTTACGTGCTTGGTGTGCACGTTTGGCCTGAGTTGCGGGCTTGGTGTGCATGTCCGGCCTGAGTTACGGGCTTGGTGTGCATGTCCGGCCTGAGTTACGAGGCTGAAGTGTACGTCTGACAGTCTCCGCCAGCAGCGTCGACACAGCACCAGATACTTGGTCGCACCTCCGGCACACGAGTCCATCTTTACGGTGTTGTCGTCAGAAACCACGTCGTGGCTGTCGTCCGATAGCGATCAATATAACGTTGCGAGAGAGTCGCCGTCTTCGTCCACGACAGGTCAGTGTATAAAACGACATTTCAGTCCGGCACGCTTGATCAATATGGCTTTAAAGTTGCCTCTTTTTAATCCACTGCAGATGTGATAAAAGTGATAATGCATATGGTCTCCTTACGATACCTGCCAACCACTACCTGGTGCACGACTGCTGTCTCCGTGCCACTGATCAATCAGGACCTGGTGCATGGCTGCTCCCTCCGTGCCACTGACCAACCAGGACCTGGTGTGCATGGCTGCTCCCTCCGTGTCACCGATCAACCAGGACCTGGTGTGCATGGCTGCTCCCTCCGAGCCACCGATCAACCAGGACCTGGTGTGCATGGCTGCTCCCTCCGTGCCACTGACCAACCAGGACCTGGTGTGCATGACTGCTCCCTCCGTGCCACCATTGCACACGGTCAGTCAGAATCATTCCTCCATATTTCCAACCCGCGGGCCTAGCCAGCCATGAACTAACCTCCGGCAATACCTTTTAAAAGCGTTTCCCATCGACATACTTTACAATTAACTTTCCCAGGGACGATATACTGAGCTGAGCCATCGCAAATTTGCCATTTTAGTCCACACTGGATTGTGAAGTTGGACCGTAAATCACCAGTTGTCTATACTGGGCATCCAATGTGCCGGCTCTGTCTAAATTCCGTTTCTTCCACTTTTTTTTTCATATATCAATTCATAAAGTGGGTTTTTCCATGAGAGTGTGTTCAAGAGAAGGGGAGAACGAAGACGAAGCACTGCAGAAAGCGGATGCTAAAGACACGTGAAGACCTGCAAATAATGTGTCGGTAACGGAGGAGACCACAGAGTGAGGAAGGAGAAGAATTGAATAATGGAACAGAGACGTATGGAAAGGTGGCTGACCCGAAGGGACAGTCTGGAAGGATAAATCCTGGAAACGCAGATGAATAGAAGGTAGAGCGAAGAATTTCTGGCCGTAAATAAGAGTGAAAAGTTGGTGGCTCTGAACGTTATCAAAATACGAGAGTTCTGGAATTAGCTTGAACGAGACTTCAGGGAAGAAAAACCTCGCAATCCTGGAAGGGAGAAATAGAGGGCCAGGAGGGAAGTTGAGGGCGTTCTGGACCAAAACGACCGACGACTGGCTGAAAGTGGATGAGGGTATTTTCGGGACAGGATTCTGAGGTAGGCAGGAGCCGCAATGATGCGGCTGTTGAGTCACAGGATCTCATGCCGAGAGGATCAGGAGAAGGACCTACTTGAGCGGGGAAATATGTGGTGACGGAGACGCAGAGGGTGACGCCGAAATGGTGGGGAATGAAAGTGAAATTCTGTATCACGGTGTGTGTGAGGGAGCAGAGTGGGCTTCATGTATCGACTGGCTAGGGCGAGGGGAAGGACGCCTCTCTGCTACAGTCAAAGTATTGGGCTCAACCTTGAAACGAGAAACGTAGCTACTCATGTGCATAAAATTACTGACCCCTTATATACTAGCCCCATTCCAGCACAGCACGTCGATCCTTCAGCACGACTGTGTGACCCGTGGATGGTAATGGCTTGGCCTTTGACCTAATCTGTCACCTAAGGCTCTTACACCGTCGCGTTCAGTGGGTTACCAGCAACGAGGACTTAGGGATGGAAAACGTGGTGCAAAAACCAGATTGTTTTTCACTATGTCGGTTGTTGATGTAAGGTCTTGTGGGTAAGACCCCAAAGTCACTGATGGTGTCACTTGAAATTCATGGGTTGCATAAACAACAATAGCCATTTCTCCGTTCATGAAAGATATTAGTGACATAAAAAATATATGGAGGAGGTCATGTTTCTCCTCACTCATCCCTTCATACAAGAAACAAACGATTACCGAGAACAAGAGTGACCCAAACACACCGTTCAGAATCTCTTTATTTATGATTTCATTCCAGTTCTAGATGTATGTTTCTCAAATCTAACGATACCTGACCGCTGAGTGATCTTTCTGCTTAAAACCTAAATCATACTTGTTATTCATACGTAAAGCTTTATATCCCCGTATGTCATTGCCTCCTCCTAACATTAACAGTCCAACAAGCGTCACCTTGTCTTGCATTCTACCCACCTACCTGGAAAATGCACTCGAAGCTTCTGCAGCAGAGGTGGGAGTTGGGTTTACTATGGCACTCCTGCATACTGGTGGATCACTGGGGCACCGCTGTATACTGGTGCATTACTGGGGTACCACTGAATATTGATGGAGGGCAGCGCTGTATACTGGTGTAACGCTGGGGGCACTATTGAATACTGTTTATTACAAGGGTACCGCAGTATGCCTGAGGCATCAGTCGAACACCGGCCTACTAACATGAACATCGATATACAATGGTTCATTACAAGGAGCATTAGTGTATGCAGGTGCATTACTGCTAGCCTTACCGTGTACCTAGTTACAACCAAGTATCAACGCAAGTATCCTCTATATTTGTGTATGAGCGTCGTGGGGAACACAGCATATCCGTGTATAGTTCTGGTTAACGGTGTGTTAATCTTGGTGGCCAGACGGTTCGTGGCGACGGTGACCGGCCACCACGACGGCAGGAGAAATGGAAAGAGACAGTTCCAGGAAGGGTAGGATGGAGAGAGAGGTACTGGTGGGAGGGAGGAGGGAGGAGGTGCCAGTGGGAAAGGGGAGGAGGAGGAGGTAAGAGAAGGGTCTGGTGGTGGTGGCGGGGAAGGGAAAGGTTCTGGAAGGAGGAGGGAGTATATGAGAAGGACGGATAACAGGAGACCTGATGGTCCACGACAAGGTTATCTGCTGGAGGACAGGACGTGGGATGGACTGACAACAGGAGACCTGGTGCTTCATGACGAGGTAATATGATGGAGGACAGTACAAGGGAAGAACAGATAACGGGGAACCTGATGGTCCAAGACGAGGTCGTCTCTTGGTGAGCAGTAACTACGTGCATCTTACATTCGTAAATAATAATTTTCTTGCCAAAATGCATTACTTTGCAATCCTTTACAAAGCAATCCATTTGCCATGTAACTTACTTTGCATTTTGTTTAAAATGGAAGCCACTAGCCGTGCGTCTTACTTTGCATTGCAGTCCATTTGCCATGTGTCTGACCACTGAATCAATCTGTCTACATCACAAGGAATCCTTAAGCAGTCTTCATTTCAAGAGGCTCAACTCATCTTTTGCGTAATCTGCAAATTCTGAAATTCCACGGGCGAGTCGTCTCTATTTCAATGACACATATAATGAAAAAGTATGGGTCCCAAGACTAAGCCTTGTGGTACCCCACTTGTCACGTTCAGCCACTCAGAAGTTGCCGTTGCTGTTTTCGTTGCCCTCAGTATATCATCGCCGGGAGGCCTTACACTTGCAGTCGCTACCCTTGTCTTTAGACGACCCTTGGCAGGTAGAGGCTTTGGGACGCTGTTCACAATATGCGAAGCTCTTGAACTTTCCAGGATTTGCATAGCCACTCTGTTAGTTAACACCGAACGGGTTTAGTCACTGACAGTCTTGCAAACAGTGACAATGCGATGTGAAAGACGTGTTCGTCTTTACTGCAGAGCAAGCAATACAAAAGGCTTCACAGGCTAGGTGATCATCCTTAGTCAAACCTAACTTCAATCTTATTCAGTCGGCTGAGCCTCTATTGAAATGAATATCTCTCAGGTACTAAAGTACTGCCGGTTACACTTTTTCATATCTGTTGGAAATCCATTCACATGTGATACATAAAAGATACCACGAGTTACTTGCAGACGTCAAGAAAACATGTACATACGTCATGAAATCTCAAACTCGTTCTCAATAAAAGTTGCAGCGTTGGCGTCCTGGGTATATATATATATGCTAAACGAGGCTGTACAGACATTCCCCCAGAAACAGACATCTAGTCTGAATCACCACCAGCAGCAGATCACTACTCCTATGCAAGACACAGTTCATCATACCTGGAACTAATGAACGAATACCAGCACCGAGTACTCACGAAGGCAGTTTGCCACGAGGCAACGTAAGCACGTAGCGCCCACCGCTCATGCAATATTTTTGACGATGTTCTAATTCTCGACCGCCATGCACACTACATAGCTCTCAATCTTGGGGCTCTCCTTGGAGCCATTCTCGGCCATCTAGTCACTTGGGGGAGAGGATCCCAAGATCTTCTGAACGAGGACATTACAGTTTCCTGTCAACACGGAGCACTGCCGGCGAAGCCTTTCACAAATCCCCAGCATTTGTTACTGAAGCTCAGAGCAACATGGGAGGCTCTGTACTGCAGGGGAGGGATGTGTAACGCAACGTCCTTGGGGGAGTGGAAGGGTGTATGGCTGGGGAGAGGAGGAAGGGAAGGGGGAATGGTGCAGGGGAAGAGGGCGGGGGTGTAATGCAGGGTAGACTGACATGGGGAGGGACGCATCGTGGTGCAGGGGAGGAGGGAGAAGGGGTTGTTGTGCAGGGAAGGGACAAGTATCGTGGGGGGGGGGCTGGTTTACGCACGTGTGTCCGTCGGTCTGCGTCTTGCCTGAGGAACTACCTCTGGTACTGACGGTTGAGAATGATAAGTTTGCCTCCCCCAGCAGCACCATAGAGCCTGCACTGTGTAAGAGTCAGTGATGAAGGTTAAACTAGATTGATGATTAACTTCTGCGACGGAGCAGCGGCGAAACCCGAGGCCTGATTACTGGCGTAAATGGAAGTCGTAGGTGTTACCGGACTCTTGCCTGCTCGGGTTACACCGCGAGGGAAAAGTCACCTTTGTTGAGGCTGTATCACTGGGAGTAACAGCCTCGTCACAGAACTTCTCTCTCTCTCTTCAAAGGAGTCCACATTTCCCAGTTACTGGAAGCAGCACATAGTCTTGGGTTACAGGAGGCTTTACAAAGAGATCCTGGATAATAACGGGACTCTGTCTTAGGAATTGGTCCTGAGGTAACTATAAATAAAAAAAAAATAATGATAAATGGCAGAGTATGATAAGACTACTTCCCTTACAGTTCATTTACACAAAATCCATAATATCTATAACCAATACATGAAAACAATGAGGAACAGAATTACTGCTCTTTTATTACGATATCTAAAACAGTATGGCACCATTTGGCTTCTGTCCAACAGCAACTCGCCGTAACTGTACTTTGTCTTAGGTATAAGAATGTTAGTTGTCACTGTCTGGGAGCCAGAGACCTCCAGGGAGACGCTACCTTATTCTTAATGGCGTTTGTTTACTAATGTTACTTTATTACTGGATTTAAAAACTTTCCCTATAACAAAAAGGATAATTGTTGCAAATATATTGATTCCTGCAGCGGTTAGCGTCTCTGACCGTGACGCATTCACGGGCCGCCCAGGGTCGAGCGCATAGGTTCGAATCCTGGTCG
>JAUUDW010157815.1:2708-14900 GCA_032361385.1 Panulirus guttatus | reverse complement strand
TTTCTCAAAAATTTGTAAATACTTTCCCTGTCTGTTTTTCCCCCTTTCTCAATTCTCTCTGTATTTCAATTAGGGCCCATCCTTGATGTGGACTTTTGTCCGTGACTGGAGTCTTAAATAAAAAGAAAAAGGTTGAAATGAGAGCGACTGAGACTAAACTGATGAAGATTATGGGAGGCTATACACAACTGGCTTCGAGAGTGAAAACAAAGATTGTGGCAGATTTATTCATTAGTTTATACCTCTGTGTTTGTTCCATTTTTAACATTTTTGTTTGTAATGACTATTATATATATTTATTAAGTTGATATTTATCACGTCTGTTATATGAAAATCTGTTAGGCTATATTGAAAGAAGTCTCTTTGCTTGAAAGTGATTTTGTTTTTCTTTACTTGACAGCAGACAGTTTGCCTCTTTAGCAGTGCAGTGATACAAGTTAGACTGACAGTAACAGATTGAATTCTGTCACAGTAAAACTCTTTCTGCAGTTATCACTTCAGCTTCATAGAGTCTCAAGATGTACATTTACATGAACTGAGAGATGCCTGCAGACTGCTATTTACATGTCAGGTTTTGTTCCTCCAGTGCAAGGCCATACACCAAGCCATAATTGTAGTTGAGATGGCAGTGCAATGATATCTTCCCACAGTCAGATTCTCTCCAGCCATGCCAATGAGAGCACATTTTCTTGTGTTTTAATGAAGGAAATTGAGATGCTCTGGGCTACATTTAGAAGACTAGACAGAAGACAGTCTGCTTTGCTTCATGCTAAGGGACATTACTTCCCCCAAGGGAATACTGCTTTCTTAATGGCTGTAGGTCTGTTTTTTTCTTGAAGTACAGCTCTCCATTATTAACTCAAAAAGTTTCAATAACATTACAGTAAAATTATTGGTAAGCTTTTGGAGATAAACACAGCTTATGTTTTGTCACCACAAGCTTAACCACATCACTCACAAGAATACTCTTACATTACAGGACATGTGAACTAATGCATTGCTCATTTCACACTCTCACTGTGTGGAGTAGTGTGCATCCCCCTCACTACTACAGCTTCCCCCAAAGGAACACTGTTCTTTCTCTTCGGCTAGACATGTTGAAGTATAGTTCTCTGTTAATAATTCAAATGAACACTTTTATTTCAATAACATTGCAATTAAATTAACAGTAAAGGCCATGCTTTGTCATCACACCCGTTACCACCGTATTCACCACATTATTCATATGCTATCGTACATGTTAACTCATGCATCACTAACATTCACTCTGTGCAGAGTGGTGTGCATCACCTTCGCAACCTGCTAGGGAACACTGCTTCTCCTAGGGAACAATGCATCCGCCAAGGAACACTGCTTATCCCGAAAGGAACACTGTGTTTCCTCCCAGGCTACAGGCCTGTCGTTTTTCTGAAGTGCAGTTCTTCATTAATAACTCAAATAAACATTGTTTCAATAACATTACAGTAAAATTTTTTGTATGCTTTCAAAGATAAACATAGACAGAATTATGTCAACACTACCATAAGCACTTCACATTATTCATACATTACAGTACATGTTAAGTGGTGCATCACTCTCACACACGCTTGAATAAGTCAGTGAATTTTGGCAAGTTAGAACTTGTGTACAGGTACTAATACTGTGATTTGTCGGCCTCTTATCAAAAGTCATTTTATAAACAAATTTCTCATTAGTGGTGTCTCTACACTGGCACCAGTGCCACCTATATTCAGAACACCTCCCTACTAGTTTTTTCCAAATCATGAGACATAACCACAACATTTGAATACTGTATGTGTAAGTTTCCATGTTTTCTAGTATGTACTGGTAAATCAGATTGCTAGATAGGTTTCTTATTGTATGTATGTGATTTGATCTTGTTTTGTGGAGGACTGGCAGTTACGCCTTTGTAGGCTAGCTTAGACCTTGGCTATTGTAATGAAAGGACTCTAAATGGTGGTGGTTGTGTTCTGAATAAAGTTCGGTACTGATTAGAATTCCTTGTTGTTCTGTTCTTTGTATTGAGTTGTGTACATTTTTTGTGGTGTCTTACTGGCCATTCATTTCAGTTTTTTGGAAATGTTATTCATGAAGGAGTAGACCCACCAGTTTTAGACCAGAAAGTTTGTCTAAAAAATTTTTCGAATACACAGGTATATACGGTAATAGAGTTGATATAGGGAAGGGCAACAAAGATGATACCAGAGTTAATAGAAGTAAGTTACAGGGAAAACTAAATGATTTTAGTATGCCCACCTAAGAAAAGAGAAGAGTGAGGGATGACTTGATCCCAACCTTTAGGTTTTTAAAACAGATCAATGATGTAGACATTGAACAGTTTTTCGAAAGATGTAGAGATAGAGCAACCAGAGGACATAATCTGAAATTAAGCAAGGAATGTGTTCAAAAAGATGTAAGGAATTACTTTTATGCTATAAAAGTAGTGCATGTATAAATGGAACGACTGTTTGGAAGGAAAGAAATTTCGTCTAAACAGGAATCTTAGTTTCTTAGAGGCAGACTTAGCTATTTTCATAATATGGGGTTTCCAAGATAGAATGGATGGTACTGTAATGCCTTGAGTCAGAAGGTGGAATTACAAAACCATCAAAGAGAGGAAAGTTGCAAGGGATTATCAATAAAGAGATGGGTAGAAACTGGGTCTTAGAGGCATTAAACTTAACCACATCTACCCCACAGAGATACCTTATCAAAGTTTGAGTTTATGTAGGAAGTTATATCAAGATGAGATGCAAATCGAGTGAAAGAAGGAGGAATGCAGTGTTGAACCTACAGCATAAGAGTGCATTTGGTTATTTGTCTAAGTAAGAAATCGCTGACAAAAAGGAGGAAAAGTGTAGGAAACAGGACAGAACCTTGAGGGCCATTGCTGTTAATGGAGAATGGGGATAAGGCTGAGCCATCAATGACCACAGAGATAGATCAGCCAGAGATGAAGCTGGATATGAGGGAGGGAAGCCAATAGAGGGTAACTTAAAGATGAGACCCTGATGCCCTGCCCTGTTAAAGCTTTGGATATGTTAGGGAAAACTACAGAGGATTCCCTCAAAATTTGTCAGGGATGATGAACAGATATTAGAAAGATAGAAAAGAATATCACCTGTAGATCTTGTCTTACGGAAGCCATTCTAGTGTTCAGAGAGAAGACTGTGAGATTCAAGATGTCTGAGGATATGGGAGTTGAGGAGTAATTCAAAGACTGGAAATGGTAGATGTAAAACCAAAAGGATGATAGTTAGAGGGATTAGAATGGTCACCCTTCTTAGGGATAGGTTGTACCAATGCATGCTTCCCAAGAAAGTAAAGTTCTGGTTTTTAACAGAGATGGAACAGAGGAGCAAGCACAGGTGCAGGTTTGGATGCACACCCTTTTGGTACACAGGAATGGATGCCGTCAGGGCTAAAAGCCTTGCTTGTGTCCAGAGAGAAGTGCTTTTAGAACAGTTCAAAAAGATTACAGGAAGGGATATAGGTGCTTTTAGGACAGTTCCAAAAGATTACAGGAAAAGGTATAGGGTTAGTAAGAGGAGTGTCAAGGGATTAAGGAATGTTAGTCATCTAAGATAGAGGTAGAGGAGAAATGGGAGCCAAAGAGAGTTGTTTTGTTTAAGGGAGAAACACGTAGTATCATCTGAATGGAAGAGTGGAGAAAAGGTAGAGCGACATAAATTGTTAGAGATGCCTTTAGCTAAAGATCGGAAAGATCACAAAGCACACTAATGTATATTGAAAATTTTTTTGATACTAGTTTCTATTAAAGGTTCTTTATATTGTTCCTTGGTAGAATTGATGACATTTAGAAAATTAGAAAGAGAAAGTGTGGGGATGAAAACAAGAATGAGAGGAAAGGAGTTTCTTTGAGTGGAAAAGGAGGCCATACATTATATAAGCAGCATGTAATGTAACTGAACCAGTTACAGTACACTTGATACCTCGATTCACACTCAGAATACGTTTCCAGAAAATGGAGCGCAAAGTGAAACATCTCTCAGTGTTGGATATTTGAAAATGCGTTCCTTATGTTATTTTTTACCTCTGAGACATGCAGTATTGTATATGAGGTTACAGGCATTAATAAACAGATTATTACAGTAACGTATCTGTTATTTAATGAATAGCAACTAAACAGTGTACAGTATTGTATCATGATTGGCTGTAGTTTGATGACTTATGACGATTGTTGTAGAATGAGTGAGAGGAAGCATTTCGGTGAGACTTGGTGGATAAGGCAGGAGGCACTTGATATCATACATCTTTTCTCTGGCTGAAGCAAATAAATCTCTGCATCATTTGAATTATGGTGATAAGAAAGGTTGGGAATATGATAGAGGTAATGGTGGGAAGTGGTGAGGAGATGATGCTTCATCAGCTCCATTGATAACACTGGCTGCAATACTTCCAGATGCAGTTGAACAGCTAATGTCTACCCACAAAATTAAGTGTATGTTTAAATAAGTAACATTGTATCCCTTCATCATTACGTTATATATCATTTTGTAACGTGGAGTGAGAAAGCTGAAAGTTAGAGGTGATTAGAAAGGTGTAGTGGAAAGTTTCGGTAACATGCACTAGGTGTTTTGCTAAGCACTCTTCAGTAGCTGATGTTCACCCCACCACCAAACCTGCAACTAGTTGACGATCCTTTTGTTTTTCTAACAAACTGCTTTTTGAACTAATCTCATTTATTTTTTTTTTTTTTTTGTGGCAAAAAGTTCATCTTGTCTGCATTCTTAGAGATTGTTCAAACTGTTGATGTAGCCTGTTTGAAAGCAGCTTTGACATGATGCTCACCAGCTTCCAATCTCCTCAGCACCTCTGATTTTACAGCCAAGGAACTTAGGCACTTTAGATGCACTACCAGCACAAGAACATGCAGTCAGTCTTCCAGACATGATGGGTAAAAAACAGTCACAGTAGTATTGAAAAAATTGGCAAGTCAGAAAGAATGTGTGCACAGTGTATGCGCAGCTAGATTTGTACTGTAATAACAGTGGAGAGCACTTGGCGATGATTGGATGTGAGCATATGTGTGTTTGGCGCTTTGATTGGCCAAGTGAGTATAAACAAAGAGAGCTGCTTTTGGCATGTTTTAAGTGTTCAGACTTGTGACTTTTGAATTCTTTTATGGAGTTTCATTATTTTTCTAATAAAGCTAGAGCTTCAAGATGCAAGTAAGTGTGCTTTAATGAAACAGTGCTCTAAGGGAAGCATTAACCGGGATATTAGTGTACACACATTGTCTGTGGGTCAAGATAGTAACAGTGCTCTTCTGAAGAAATGAATTGTTGTTTATTAGATATTTAGTGGGCAAAGATATTGTCTTTTTGTTTGGATTAGAAAGGGAAAACTGTTTCCTATATTTTTATTAAGATTATTCAAATTTTTTCCTCCACATTTTACTGTTGGTAAATG
This sequence comes from Panulirus guttatus, assembly GCA_032361385.1. NCBI lineage: Eukaryota > Metazoa > Arthropoda > Malacostraca > Decapoda > Palinuridae > Panulirus > Panulirus guttatus. The sequence continues at coordinate 9,467 of JAUUDW010157815.1, read as the reverse complement.
TTGAATTTCTGTATTTTAGATATCAGAAATCTTATGATACCATGGTATAAGAAAAGGCAAGTTAGTAAATCTAGTAATTTGTAAGAAACTAAAGTGCATTTTTGTAACTTCTGTTAGATTGCATTATTTTGAGTTTGAACTTCATGGATATTTATTAGGGCGTATAGATATGTATAGATGTATTTATCAGTATTATTTGATATAGACCTGCTTTAGATGTATTCATCTATATTATTTGATATTCAAAAATTTTTTCTTCCTAAAGGCTGAAAGAACTGGGTCTTCGTTTGAACTGGTCTGGAGGTGTTGGTGTGAATGCAGTGGCAGGGTTAAGGGAAAATATTCGACAGGTGGCTATAGGACCATCACATATAGCAGTACTCACTGAGGATGGCCGTGTGGCACGTCTGGTCTTTTCCATTAACACTGATGCTTTAGACCTAACCAAAGCAGACAATAAACAGGGGTAAGCAAATGTTCATGAACTGAGTTTAATATGATATTATTTGTCTTTGTGACAGTTTGTAAAATTATGGATTTTGTTGTTTGAGAGAAATTTTGTTGCTAATACTGTACTTTAAATATTTATTGAATTTTTCTTCATTGTCTATATTGTTTGTATAGAATTTTTCTCTCTGCATATATCCTTACAATAAATGAATCAATCTTTATTACACTTAGCAGAAGTTGCAACAAGAGCAGCAATCAGAGCAGTACCAAGTTGACGGCGCGCATGTCCACAGGGGGCCGTCGAATTGTCCGTACTACATCTGGGTCTGGTGGGGTGCGTGGGCGGGGTGCAGGAGTAATTATGGGTTCATCTCGTCCCATGTTACCAGCACAGTATGTCCCAGAGGAACTGATATCACAAGCCCAGGTGGTACTTCAGGGCAGGAGTCGCAATCTTATCATAAGGGAGTTGCAGGTGAGAAATTTTTTACCTTTTTCGATATTGGGAAAAGCTTAATCAAATGCAGTAAATTTGATTGATTGTGAGGTCATTTGTGTAAGGTTTGAAAATTTAATATATTTAACAGGGCTCCCACCAGTGGGATTTAAGATAGACTTCCCTTGGGATTATGTAGATTTTGGACAAATTTGGAGAAGATGCAAAACAATCTGCTTTTTTTTTTTTTTTTTTATGTTGAAGGCTCCAGTCACGGACAAAAGTCCACCGACGAATCATCATCTTATGCCCGAAAAACCTTAATTGAACCCTGTAAGATATACATGAACTTTGATAGGTCTCACGTTTATGACATTCTTAGACAAAGAAATGTCTGCAAAACATTCTGTCCAGCATTGATATATATAATTCATACACATTCTATCTTTTTGATTACGACTGGAACGTTAAATATTACCAGCATTTTCCACCTGGACGGCTTTCACGCACCACCTTTTTAAACACTTGTGCCGGTATCATCGGCTACTTTATCGCGCAACCCATGTTCATCAGGTGAGCGGAAGCGCAAAAGGGTTACAGAGGTCACAAAGGGTCTTTGTCAAACTGCAATGGGCTGATAGTCATTATACAAATCATCATGATATTGGCTCATAATAGAAGCTTCATTACCGACTAGATGGATTCATTGTTGCGCGTACCAGCGGCTGGGAATCACTGGTATAACCCACACCTCTGGGCATCCCTGAGGTCATGACAACAGCGCCTAAGCCCGCTGGGTCGTGGCTTGAGGGAAGTCATGAAACCCTGGCTGAGCAGTTGCAAAGGCCACCAGGTCATGGCAGGCACACAGCCCTGGGACCCTGGTAGAGCAGGCACAAAACCAACCGGGTCAAGGCAGGTGCGCTGACCTGGGTAGAAAGAAGTGACAAAGCCCACCAGGTCATGGTACGAGTTTGTTCTTAAAAAACTAGTTGACCGGCTATGCAGTGTCGTTTGCCAGATCACAGCGTGTGCGCTGCACTGGGTCCCGAGCTAAACAGTTAGACTGATGAGGGGAAAGCTGGACGGGGTCAGAGTGGGTAGGCACGGGGGGGGGCGGGGAGGGTTGGCGGGGAAACGACTGCAGAGGGGAGGGCAGCAGGGGGGCTGGACTGGAAAAAAGAAGGGTGGAGGAAGTCAGACTAGGAAGATGAAGGTTGAATGGGGCTTGACTAGGGAAGGGAAGGGAGGCCTAGAGGCGTACTTTCAGGACAAGGCCGGACGGGGCTGGACTGGGGAGGTACGTGCTTTGGGTGGGGGGGGGGGGGTAGCTGAGGCGGGAAAGGCTCGATGTGACTGGACAGGAGGGGAAGAGCTAGAGGGGGCTAAACTAGGGAGGAGGAGGTTGGGCGCTAGACTTGGAAGGAGAGATTTTTTTTGGGGGGGCGGTTGTAACAGACTGGGGAAAGGAGGAAAAGTGGTAACTGGACAGGACAGGGAGGACGAAGGGAGCTGTAGAGACTGGAAGAGATACTTGACGTATGGGAGACTGGAAAGGTAAGAGACTGGAATGAGGGAAAGGTGAAAGGAGGACTTAATGGATGGAAAAGCAACTAGAGAGAAGAAAGACTGGGAGGAAGGGAGGTTGGGAGAACAGCAGAATGTAAAGAAAGAAGGTGGGTGTGACTGGGGAAAAATATGGCAGGTATCCGTCACCACCAACGACCGAAATAAAAAGCAACACACTAAATACATCTCGTAGGTTGAAAAATATACCCTAGGAAGGCCTTCGGGTCAAGTGCATCCCCCCCCCCTCCCAATCCTCTGCTTAAGACAAACCTAACTCGTCATTTGACCTCCAGACGTACGCACTCTCCTTCACCCGCCTACGAGTTCCCCTCACAGGAACTTTTGTTTCACGAGTACCACTTGCCCCTCGGTGCCCTCATAACCCTCCATTGTCAGTCTTCCCTCACGTACCATCAGTCACTACACATTGCGTTCTTCTCACTGTACCTCTCAATACCTCCATCAGGCATTTCCCCTTCGCTGGAGCTCTTCCTCCCACTACCAAGTGGTTTTCCTCCACTGTGGGTCACCAATCCTCAAGTCTTCACCACATGTTTCCCCAGGCTGTGGCTCCCAATCCTACCACTTGCCGTTTTTCTCTCATTATAGTTTTTATCCTTGCAAGAGCAGTTTCCTCACAGTGCAACGCTTCTCCACTAGCAATTTCGCTCCTCCATTCCCAGTTCCCCTAAACTGTAGTTTTTCAGCTTATCTCTCCCAGTTGCTTCAAACTGTACCTCATTATGCCACACCTCCCAGTTCTTTCTCACTGTAGGACATTATTCCCTAACTCCCGGTTCTTTCTCACTGTAGCTCTCCATTCACCCATTTCCCAGTTCATCTTCACTGTAGCTCTTCAACGTTACACTTGAAGTTCCCATTCATAGAGGCTCTTCGTGGTAGCTACTCGCCTGTCCATTACCAGTTCCCCTGTAGTCTAGATCTTCGCCCGTCCACTAGCAGGTCCCTCTCACTGTATCTTTTCGTCCGTCAGTCCACTATCATTTCCCCACTATCATGGTTTATGGCTGTCTTACAGACACAATGCTCACACAGTACTTCACCTCAACACAAAGTCTTACAGTACAATCTAGATTATAGAAATGACAAAATCTTGAGTGTTGTGAGGGAAATATAGCCATAAGAAAAGATGGTCAGGATGGACACTGGGTATAACAGAGGCCATCAGTCTTGCAAGTTTTAGTTCTAACTTGCAGACACTTCAACTGGTTACTGCTTTACGGACTACTGAACCTAGACACCACCATCCCGGTCAACTGCTACCACTTAGAGGACTGGGTAAAACATCACTCTCTCTTGCGTTTATATACAGTACTAAAAAACAAGTAAGATTGCCTCGAGTTGCTCAAATATGTGGTCTTTCTCACAGTATGCGGAGGTAGCGAGAGCATATGTGTGGGGATAGGTGTGGTGGCATACAGCAGGACAGGTGATAGTACGAGTGATGTGGCGAGTAGCGCATCAGGTCTCGCTACAGATATCTCGGCCGGGAGTAGCGGCAGACCACGGGCAAGTGTAGTGGATCACACCTGTGCACCAAGACCCGTCTGCCGGCCCACACCTGTGTACCAACATCTGTATGCCAGCCTCCCTTCCCCAGTCCAACATACACACACTACAAACAGCGCTAGTAACACTCACGTTCACTGTTCTTTTAGCAGTGAACAAGTTTGGTAATTCTCACAAGTACCTCTTGAATCCCGCATGAGCCTTACTAGCCTCACCAACACCTGATTACACGTACAGCACAACTCCACGAGCCTTACCTGCGCCTTACCAGCCTTACACTTACCCCCACAAGCCCACCTGCATCTCACTAAGCCTTATCTTTTAGTACTCTTATTCTTTTAATGGGGTGGTGAGAGAAGAGATGAAGAGGTGGGACAGGGGAAGGGACAGTCTGAAATGGAAAGGAAGACTGAAACGTATATAGGTGTATGGTGTAAGTCTTCTCTTGCATGTGAGGGATTTTTCTGGTTCTGTATTCATATACCCCCAGCGGACTTGGGGTGTGGATGTATTGTTCATTGTGTACATCGATGGACGACTGGAGCCTCCTTGAGTGCTTTAAAGATTCGAGGGAACCAAGGGTGTTGTATGTTTATACTGATGTCGATATCTGTTTGTAGATTGTAAAATCGTTGTCTTCAAATCTCTGCTATAATTTTACGGCTGTTTCTCTTGGGTATGAAGTGATTAGTTTAATCTTTAATTGTTCCTGCTGTTCTAAGGCGTTTTCAACCGAGGGGTATTTTTCATATTTTTTACAGTAGCAGTAAATAAGCCGAAAAAATTCTTGGATTCACTGGCAGGGCTTGTGAATCTAAGTATCGGAAAATCCTCCTCACTCCTTACAGCTCATCGATGCGTCCCCATGTTGAATATTGTGTTCATTTTTTGTTACCGGACTTGAGGAAAGACGTAGACACAATGAAGGGAGTACAGAGGAGCGCTGCCAAGATGATTCCCGGACCTAAGAAACATATCGTATGAGAACTCTCAAAACGAATTAAATCTATTTGGTTAAGAGGTGATCTAATACAGGCATTCAAAACAATTAAACGCTTCCCTGGTGCAGCGGTTAGCGTCCCTGACCGTGACGCATTCACGGGCCGCCCAGGGTCGAGCGAATAGGTTCGAATCCTGGTCGCGGCAGTCGGTTCACAGTCAACCCAGCTGTTCATCCGCCCGTAGGGCTTGGTCGATAAAATGGGTACCTGGCTCAGGCTAGGGTATATATATATATATTTATATAGCATTAATGGGATGGCCTTGATTAAGGCTTCAGCTGCCCGTGCCGTCTTAGCTAACACCCAAAAAAAATCTCGATCTAACGACCTACTTCAAGATAGATTCGTTTAATTTCACTCGTAGCAATGAACATAAACTCGTGGGCAAACCATTTTATCTCGAATGAGGCGAAGTTCTTTTTCTTCAACAGGACTGTGAACATGAGGAATGATTTATTAGTTAGAGTAGTTGTAAGCAGTACCATAGATACGTTCAAGCTTAGACTTGATAAATATTTTGCTTCAAATCCACAGCTAACATTATTTGCACCTCCTTAGCTATACGATAAGTGTACAGGTCTTCCTCTTTGAAAGATCTGAATGTCTACCTACTTTTACCACATAAATCCATGAGTTTCTGTTCTCTTCCACGATCACAAATAGGTGCCTTAGATCCTAGTGGTCTGCTGCTGTTCTGAATTCATTCAATTTTATTGTATACGTACCACATAAGCATCATATAAGCCTTACTTGCCTTATTTGTACCTTATAAACGTTAGGATATATATCACTAAATTCATATGAGCCCACACTAACTTCCCATATGTCTCATTACCTCACATGCACCCCACACGTGACCCATCACTACCTTACTAACTCCGACAGCGCCTCACTAGTCCCATACGTGCTTCAGTAGCCTCATCAATATTTCATTGGCTCCGCCAGTACCTTACTGGTCCCATATGTACTTCAATAGCATTACCAGTAACTTATTAGCCCTATCAGTACCCCATGTATTTCACTGGACTCACCAGTGGCTTATTAACCTTGCCAATCCCATATAAGACTCATCAGTGCCTCTCTAACCACCTCACCAGTCTCACATCTGTAATATCTTTGCCTCACCCATTTCTCGTTTACCCTAGAATGTAGGGCCTACATGTGTCTCATCTCGCAAGAACATTCACCGTACAAATGCCGCACCGACCCACATTTTCCAAGCCTCATACTTGCTAACAAGTTTTAAATGTGCTTCACTTACCTAACATACACTTCGATACCCCCTCAGTATGTCTCACTGCCCTACAGGTGCCTTGCTAGCCCTACGTGGACTTCGTAACCCTATCATATGTCAGCCTGGCCCCAAATGTTCCTCACTAGCTTCATATGTGCCACAATATCCCCACATATGTCTCACTAGCCCTACACGTGCCTCACTAACCAGCATGTGCCTAACTTGCTTCACATATTTCCCACCAGCTTTACAGTTCATTTACCTACTCATTGCCAAATCAAAATGAGACCTTCACCTGCCTGTCACCCTCATACTGTTCACCTCACACTGGAGAAAATATGAAATACTTCACAAGGCAACCAATACGACAGTGATGGACAGCATTTCTGGTAGTAGCTATTCTGCAAGCATGCCGGCAGAACGCAGCTGGTGTGCCACTCAACAAAACCTCCCTCCACCCCGGGGAAATGGGTTCCATTCACAGGTTCCATATAACTCAGTAAGTAAACGATTTCTAGCATTTGAATGTGCTGCAGGCC
>JAUUDW010157705.1:0-14901 GCA_032361385.1 Panulirus guttatus | reverse complement strand
AGGGTCGGAACGTCCGTAGACATTCTCAGCATAGACCCTGAATTGGTACTTGTGTCCAGGGCTCAGCCCCTTGATCTGTGCAGTGGTAAGACGTGTGTTGCAGCACCTGATCCAAGACTCCATGGGAAGCTCGCGCTTCTCGATGATGTAATTGTTGATGTTGGCGCCACCATCCCAGACAGGGATCTGCCAGCTGAGGACACACTCGGTACCCAAGATGCTCTCCACCTTGGGGAAACGAGGTGGATCTGGACGGTCTGGATGAATGTGAACAAAAATATTTTAAGTTCAAGTGTAACACAAGTGAGTGTTAAGATGTAGAAAATCATTTAATGGAAATTGAATGTTTTTATATATTCTCTTCAAATTATTAAAGCTACGAACACCATATAATTTATTTTTATGAGACAAAGCACCAACAATGCTGTAGGCAAACTTGTGCAAGATACATGAAAGTACAAACTCAAGACATTCTAATATGACACTTTATAGAACATTTAAGATTTAGTTTAAGAAATGTACCAGAAATCTGGATTTTGATGATGACAGAGTCTGAGCCAAGTTCATTCTCAGCGGTGAGGCGGTAGCTGCCGGTGTCCAGGTTGGTGACATCACGCAGTGTGAGGATGGCGTGGCGTTGCTGTGTCTCCACATTGTAGTGCCCACCAGACTCAATCGTCTCTCCCTCGCGTTGCCATGTGATGCGAGGTCGTGGATTGCCAATGAAGGGAATCTTGATGACAGCATTCTCACCCTTGTCGAAGAAAGCAGTGTCGCGGAACCTTGGAGGAACGTTGATCTTCGGGGCCACTGTAAGGGGTATCAAGGGATATTGGTTAGGGCACTGATGTGGTACAGCCAAGTGTACGAGGGCAACAGGAAGGGTTCAGATATCGCTCATCATGTTAATGTAGTAGGCATGACAAGTCTGCCCGGATGAATGGCCTTTAACAATGATACTGTTCCAGATCAAATTGTAACACACAGAAATACTGTGACATGGGTACTTACGTTTGATAGAGATCTCTGCCTTCGTATTCCTGATGCCGCCAGAGTTCTGTGCACGACACATGTACTCATCTTCGTCCTCACCATATACATCATGCACTGTCAAGGAGTAAGTTTCACCATCGCGGGTCATGGCATACTTGGCACTGTTGCACAGCTCACGCATGCCCTTGAACCAAGAGATGTTGGGTTTGGGTTTGCCAGAGATCTGGCAGGTAAGGGTTGCACTTCTGTGTTGGAGAGCCATCACATTGCGCAAGGGCGTCACAATGACAGGTGGAGTAGCCGCGTTGGGATCCTTAATCCTAACAGATGTTGAGCACAATGAGGGTTGTGACATGCCAGCATCATTCTCAGCGAAGACTCTGAACTCGTACTGGCGATCCTCAATGAGATTGGACACATTGATCTGGGTGGCAAGGCAGATGTACTGGTTCACCATAGTCCAAATGTTGGAGCCAATCTCACGTTTCTCAATCCAATATCCCTTGATACGAGACCCACCATCATGTTCAGGTTTATCCCATTCCAGGTGAACGAAGTCACCACCCACCTCTGTAACGTTGGGGGTGCCTGGTGGAGAGGGTGGGTCATAAGGAGCCTTGGCCTTGATGGGATTCACGCCTGTCAGAGGTGGACCCATGCCATTTTCATTGACAGCCATTACCCGGAACAGGTATTCCTGTCCTTCTGTGAGACCCTGGACAGTGAAAGTGCAGTCCTTGCAGAAGGAGTTGATGGTAATCCAGTTGGCATAAGTGATATCCTTACGTTCGACCACATAGTGTGTAATGGGCATTCCACCATCATAAACAGGTGGACGCCAGGAAAGGGTGCACATGTGACGGCTGATGTCTGTGACATCGAGTGGTGGGGTGGGAGCACCAGGAACTCCAGTGATATAGACTGTGAAGTTGCCGCAGACTGAGCCAGAGTCATTTTTGACTGTCAGTGTATATGGCCCAGCATCATCCTTCTTCACTTCCTTTATGAAGATAATTATGAACTCATCAAAGACAGTGAATTTGAGACGCTGAGATTCCTCTACAGGCAAACCATTCTGAGAGAGTGTAACATCAAGAGGAAGATCACCAGTGAAGAATATCTTGATTTTGGTGTTGTCACCCTCAGGCAGATAAAGGGAGTCTTGCATCTGTGTGATACGTGGTGGATTGCCAATCTTGACATGTGCAACAGAGGTAGCCTGGCCAGCATCGTTGGCTGCCACACAGGCATAATCACCTTCGTCGACCTCCCACATGTCAGAGATGATGAGCTTGAAGGTACCATTATGCTCTTCAGCACTGATGCGACCACCAAGCGTCACCTCACGGCCATTCCTCAACCAGCGGGCTGTAGGTACTGGCTTACCTTCAGCTTCACACTCCAAGATGACAGACTTGTGGAGTGCTGCGGCAGTATTCTGCAAGTTCCTGATGAAGAATGGCTTCTCTCCTGGAGCTGCCTCACGGATCTTGACGGGCTGAGCACTCTGGGATGGATCAGATTTGCCAGCAGCATTAATTGCATATACACGGAATTCAACATCGCTTCCTTCTGTGAGGTTCAGTACAGTGTACTGAGTGTCTACAACATTGTAATCATTACACTTCATCCAAATGCTGCCAAGTTCTCTCTTTTCCACCATATAACCAGTGATGCGAGAGCCTCCATCACTCTCTGGCACAGTCCATTTAAGGTCTACGTAGTTCTTGCCAATCTTAGTGACAACAGGAGTACCAGGTGGTGAGGGCACTGCATACTTACCCTTCATCGTGATCTTCTTGCTTGGTGGTGAGTACTTGCTGTAGCCGGCGGCATTCTTAGCCTTAACACGGAATTCGTACTCATGGTTAATTAGGAGAGAATGGACAGTGTAAGTGGTCTCCTTTACCAGGAAGTCATTCGCAGCGGCCCAGTTGGTATCAGTCACATCGCGATATTCCACTTTGTAGCCCTGAATCTTTGAGCCACCGTCGGAAGCAGGACGGTCCCAAGTGAGAACCACAGAATTGATGTCGTGATCCAGGATGTTGGGGCGACCTGGAGGGTCGGGCACAGTGAAGGGGAACTTTGCTGTGATAGGTTCCAAGGTTTCCAAAGGATCTGATAAGCCATATTGGTTCTCTGCTCGGACGCGGAACTTGTAGGTCTTGTTAGGTTCAAGTCCCATAACATCGTAATGGCAGGAACGCACAAATGCTGTCACCTTGACCCAAATTCCTGAAATGGGTTCAAGGCGTTCCACTTGGTAGTTCGTGATGGGTGAGCCACCATCGTCCAGGGGCGGACGCCAAGCCAAGGAGCATGTCTCTGGTGTGATGTCTGACACTTCCAGAGGGCCCTGAGGAGGAGAAGGTCTGTCCACCACATTGACCTTGCATGACCCAGAGTCTGCTCCTTCACTGTTGGTAAGCTTGATTGTGTACTTGCCAATGTCGGTACGCTTGGCACTTTTGTTTATGAATATGGTGGAGGAACCGGAGGTATCCATCTGGAACTGGATACGCTCATCAGGGATGACTTCGTTGGGCCCAATCCACCACTGGACCTTGGGCTGTGGGGAGGCGATGAAAGGCACAGTGATCGTGAATTCCTCACCCGCAATGACTGTCATATCGCGGATGCTGAGGTCAGAGGTAATCTTTGGAGCACCTGGTAATTAAGAACAAATGAAAATATGTTTCCATCATTAAGATTTTTTTTTATACATATTCACCATTTCCCGCATTAGCGAGGTAGTGTTGAGAACAGAGGACTGAGCCTTAGAGGGAAAATCCTCACTCGGCCCCCTCTCGGTTCCTTAATTGGAAAAGCAGAAACTGGAGGGGAGGATTTCCAGCCCCCCGCTCCCTCCCCTTTTAGTTGCCTTTTACGACATGCAGGGAAGACGTGGGAAGTATTCTTTCTCCCCTATCCCCAGGGATAAATAATAATGATAATAATAATAATAATAAAATCGTGTGTGATTTATGAATCCTTCTCAGTTAAATGATTTCCATATAAATAACATATGTACAATTTACATGCCTTTTAATTTTTTCCTGAAACTTAATGGCCCCCACATATCCACTTTAAATTCTTTTCAGTGTCAATAAATTTGGTTTCTCTAATGGAACGGTGCTGACACTGGCAAGTGTAAGCTCGACTGCCACGATGTGAATCCAGATGAGATCGTAGACGTCCAACATCAGGGTAATTGTTACGGAGAAAGAGATAATCAGTGTTTGATGTCCAAGTAAATCCTTCAAACGTTATCACATCTAAGTCACAGACAAGACATCGCAGCTTATTGCAAGCTCTGGAAAATGAAGTTACACTACAATTAATACTAGACTAATTCAGTAAGGAAGCATTCTAAACATTCTTATGGCTTAATTTAAATGAAAAACATTCTGAACACTTTCACGGCTGAATTCAAATGACAAAGCATTCTGAACACTCTTATGACTTAGTTCAAATGATGAAGGACTAAGAACACTCTTATGGCTTAAATAAAGAAACAATCTGAACACTCTTATGGCTAAGATAATTCACATTAAACTTCAATAGGTATTCATGTTAACATACAGTATTATTCCTCTTTTAAAAACAGGAAAACTATTTGATGATTTTTTTTTTTATGTTGTAGGCTCCATGTTTATTTCTCTCATTCTTACAGGTACAGAAAGTGAGATAAAACCAACATCACTACATACTATATTTCATCATTTGCCACTTCAGTAATCTTATACAGTATACAGTAAGAACTTCCACTTACAATAATGTTATAGAACAAAAGAAAGCTAACCAATTTTATGATCAGCAAAAAGAAACATGAAATCATTGACTGAAGCAGTCATAAATCCCCTTGCAAGCAGAAATATGGTACCCAAGCAAGGTGGGAGTCATTTCCTGACAGGCAAAAAAATCTGCTTGCTTTAAGAGTGAGTAATCAGTTTTGAGCATTCTTGTCAGTGCTACATTCCCCTGGGATTATGTACATAGACTCCATCATTAGGTAAATCATAATATAGTAATTTTCAAGAGTAGAATATTGCGAATCACTTTGGTCTATGCATGAGGTAACCTACAACTGACCTAAGTGTAACACCTGTTGACATTCCATTTGGCACTGATGTCCCACTGAGGCATGGTTTGCCGCACTTCTTACTGCCATCTGACTGCAAACTGCGGGAATCTTTATTGTTAGCTGTTTGTACTGGCTGAGGGGGAGGTTCAAACTCATCCAGTAGATCCTTCAAATCATCTGTCTTCACACTTTCACTGTCAAAAGATGGTGAACAGAAATGAATAGTCCATTTCAGAACAACAGTATTGTTTTGATGCTTATATAGCAAGTATGAATCTAAAGAAACATCATAATGTAAGTCAGTAAATATACAGTTAATATCATTACAATTACCCCATGAGTTCTTTCTAGGAAAGTCTTATTTTTCTACAGTCCAAAGATGTACTGCTTCCAGCAGAAGTGAAATGGGATACACAAAGGCATACTTTCAAGAAAAAGGAAAATTATGGGTTTTGCCAGAGATGAAATAGGTTAGCAAGGATCAGGCACACTTACTCGGACTTAAGGAAGCATGTCATCTGATTCATAAACCTTAACCATGGGGCAGAAATAGTAACCATGGGTCAAAAATAGTAAATGTATTGTAGGAGGGTTTTGAGGTAAAAAAGTAAAAGAGGCAGAATGTGTTGGAAGTGTCTGTGATTGGTAGGTACACATGTTGGCTGTTAATCACTTGTCTCAGATCATCAAGAAAGTAAAGGTAAAGTGCTTCCACTTCACCAGGATCATCCTGAGCAGCCTAAATATCTAGTGTAAATTGAAATCCCCAGCATAGAGTCAGCATGAGGATATGAAGCTGAAAATGCCTCAAGAAAGGAGGTCAAATAATTGAATAAACTGTTGGTAAAACATATGAAATATTGAAACATGGTTACTACCTTTCTTACCTATTAACATCAATACACCTCAATTTAGATTTTGTGAAACTCTCTTCCACTTCATCAAGTAAGTCGTCAATATCATCCGCCATAGTTGCCTGTCAAGATAGGAGTGATCGGTTTTTATATTGTTTCACTCATATTAGGTGGATCAAGAGCAGATCCTCATTCATATGCACCACGAACTCACACATACAGAAAGTGAACACATTTCCTAAAGCTGAATACAGTGCTTTCTATCCGTTCATTATGCATACTAAACTAAGTTACTGAATGAAACCTCCATCTCAAATCATGCTCCCACCTTCAAATACAAAATGATTCCGCTGTAGGTGATTAAAAGGTATTCCTTCTATGTCATCTCAGCCCCCAAGAGCTTATTTTTCTAATTTTTCTGAAAGCTATCTCCCCATGTTGGAGCTTTGAATAAATATCACCATAAATCTTCAATTTCTTCTTATCTTCTGAATGTATTTACATATATATATACGTCTTCAGTGAGCCAATGTTCAAACTGCATCATGTAGCGCTGTATGTTTCTTGTTGCACGGGTAGTGTCAGGGTGCTGTGAAGTGAAAATAAGGTCATCTCAACAAAATCGGACTTTCCCACTATGAGCTACGGGGGGTCATACAGAGAGAGACCAATGAGGGTTGTAGAAAGAATGGGTCCTTCAAACCAACCCTAAGCCTCTAAATTGTTGACTTCATCTCCCATACCACTACCTGAACAGGTAATGGCAAACAGCTAGCGGCATCACACAAGTTAGTCTGCCATTTCGAACAATCCAGTACCAGGTTACTGTCGTATGAAATCACTAGCCATATGAATTGTCAGAATGGACTAATCAGTGTTGTGACACAAAATGTCTTTGGTAAGATCCTGGATGGACTAAGTTAGCCTAAGTTCAGCTGACAGAGGTCTTTGTATGGTAATCAGATATGGTTGATTGGGCTGACTGTTCAACAGCTTTATCTTGTGTTTAATTTTCTATATCAAAACCTACAAAACGTGTAGAGTACTATTGCAAAAACCGGTCCATTTAGATATTTCATATAACTAATGACTTCATACCATTTCATCCTAGGTGAAGGACTGCTATAAGCAATGAAGTGGCCTGTCAACGACACTGGCCCATGATCCCCTTACTACCTGACTCTCAAGCTGAGGTTTCTGTCCTTAGGCCTTCTCTTAACCAGAGTTAGGGACATTTAAAAAGTGTCATAGAGAATAAAGCTCTTCATTACAGTATCACAAAGAATCAAGCTCCTTACTAGGGAAGAGCAATTCCAAGACATGGCTAACTAACGTTTCTTATTTATATAATGCGAGTTATATGACAGATATAATTAACCTAGAGGGCGTTCTCTACCTACTTAGTTTTCTAAATTACAAGCAAGTCATGTAAAAATTATATTAACATAAAGTTACATGACTTCGAATACCTGACTTTAATAAAGTTACACACTTTTCGCTAAAGAAAAAATAAAAAAAGGCGGTTACAATAACTCTATAAGAAAATTTAAAGACAAACAATCTCTTTCCTTTGCTGTATTGTTCACGCGTTGCTTTTCTGTTCCCAATAATCAATATTCCTCTCTCTCTTGGGCCTGGGTGGCATCAGTTGCCCTAAGCAGTGAACACAGGATGGAATGCTAGCTTGTTTACATCAAGTTGAATTTTTTGCGTTCATTCTTAATGGAACATATATGTTATCTTGTTTGGGGTGAATTATTCATTTAAAATAGATATCTCTATCTAATCTATTATCATATTTATATACTGCTATCCAGAAAAGATTCTATGAATTTCAAATTCTAATAAACATATATTTCCTTCTACAGCAAATGCCACTTGTAAACTCTGATACAGCGTACATTTCCAGCCATCAATTAAGTAGCGAACATTTTTAGCGATCAGTCTACGTAGCAAATACTTCAGTCGATCAGTCGACTAAGTCTAGTAGCATAGCAAGCAATGGCGGATTAACGCATTGCACATAAATGGTATCACTGTAACACCCAGCCTATTTTGGAAAATTTCCTCTACGTAAATGATTAAGTCAGCCTCTAAGAACTGGTGTTCCTTCTGGATGTCGGAGTTTCTTTTCGTCTGAACAGTAGCTCCTTTTCTACATATAATTGACCTATAACTGTATGGGATACTATGGGATGGTTCCAGCTCTACAATACTAACTAGAACCGAGTCTAAAGCGGCCTGCTTTATCAGCTTTCTCAAGCTGACCTCACAACTTGACCCTCTTGCCTTACCTGGCAGTGTTGGTTCACTTTCCTTCTTCCAGAGGTATTAGTTTGATTTTTGATCCCTGTTACCCTGCTCTAAAGTACATATTGCTATATACGTTGCAATAGATTTCTGGGTGCTCAGAGAAGCCTCTATTGTTCCTATGAACATTACAGAGTCATCCTCGACCTGTTATATAACACTGACTGAGCTTCATCAATTGGTCTCTTTCCTTAAGTTGATCATTCTCACTTTACCCTTCATGCTAAGGAATTTCATTTGTTCATTTATTCATGATTACCTCAGGGCCAAGTTTTTAGATTCATAGTGTTCCCCAGGATCACTCTCCAGAGACTCCTGCAACCCAGGGCTGCGCTACTTCCAGTAGCAGGGAAATCTGAACTCACTTGGAGTGAGACTGTTGACAACATTTTGCTCATACTAGTGCAGCCTCCTCATTATATAAACAAAGTTCTATAAGCATTGATATAAGGATACCTATAAACTCATATAATTTTACTGTTCCCTCTTTTAATGTCTGTTTTGGAAACTTATTTCGATAGGAGTGTAGACGGAACTGTTTTTTCAAGGTAACAATCACTCTCCTTAAATCTTAAACTATTTCTAATGTCCTTCCAGTCCTGCAAGATTCACCCAGAATTAATCTCTGCATTCAACCTATCACCCCGTCTCTCCTACAAAGACCCGATCATTTTCATTCCTGCAAAAGAAGTCTCTGCCTATATCCAGGTCAGAGTGCTTATATGCAGGTCAGAGGCACTCATCCAATCAGCCACAATCCAAGAATTCAACTGTATTTTCTTTCCCTTCAGAAAATCTCGTCAATCTAGTGTTACAATCCAACCAGTTCAGATACGCCATTCATAGTTTTATTAGAGTTGATTTACAAGTCGCGTAAAGACATATGAAACTTACCCTACAAATCAATTTACAACCATTGTAAATATTTAGTAAGCACATCCTATAACCTAATACATAATACTGACAAACTATCAAAGAAGTTGACTTATTCCTGACAGACCAGACTACAACCATTCAAAAATTCTGAAGAAAATGCTGACGTGGGTTATCAGTACTTAATTACATATTTAGCCATTGTGTATTGCTATATCAATCACCTAGTAATGAGCATTTTCCTCTAACTTTCAGGTAATACTTAATGATAACTGGTAATGAGAGCAAAAAGTCTCTCAAACATGAAAATAGCATGAAAATTCTCTGCTACATTTCAAAGCAAATATTCTCCAATCTCCAGACCCCCATTATAATCATCAATTACTTGTAGGTGCCACCAGACGCTCCCAATAATAATAATCATTAGTTCCAGCCATCAACAAGCGTCTGAATAACTTCATCACAAGTCAGTAGTAAAATCCGTCGCTACTCGCAGGTTGAGGTGGTAGTGACGACGGAGTTGGCAGCGCCACTGTGGAGGAGGCTCACGTCCGTGCGGGGGTCGTAAGTAGCGAAGGACCTGTCCGTGGCGAAGCGGCCTCGCATGTGGTGTACAGAGCGACGCATCGCTTGCTTTACCTGAAGGAGGAATGCAAGTGTGCAAGCGTTGATGATTAAGCGCTTGGCTGGATGGAGGTATCACAGACCGAGGACAAAATAGGTGTAAAGACCTTTAACGTCAATCAACAGCCGCAAACCGAAAAATATATAACGATCTTCAGGTGTTAAGGAAAATTATAAGAACACGAAGAGAGAAATAAACCGTGGAACATATTATATCTCAACGTACGAAGCATATTAACTAAGAATTCGAATGCAAAGTGAATCATTTGAACGAGTATAACAGAGATGAAAAATATTCCGCTGATGAATAGGGACACAGACTTTGGTTAATAGAAAAAGAAATATGAAACAGATCATCACCGATCACTAACCTCTTTATTAAGAAAGCAGTAGACAATGGCCACATACAGGCCCTGCAGACCGTCCACACAAGTGGCAAGGAAGAGGTAAGCCTGTCAAAGATAATAAACATTAGATGTATAATAATAATGATAATAAAAACTATCATTAATAACAATTTATGTCAAGAAGATTATTATTTATCGTTTAAATCTTGAAGGATGAACAGCCTTGAACGAATTTATTCTTTAAGACGAAAGGTAAGGTTGAGGGTGCAAAGATGAAGAGGTAGTGAGATGAACCTGCATGCCGGAACAGCTGGTGGACTCAGGAGGAATGAAGAGCGTGCTGAAGAACTGGAGGCCGAAGAGCGGAAGCAAGAACGTGGTGGCCTTGACGGCTCTCCTGCCGGAGGTTGGAGAGACGTATCAGAGTTGGGGGAACGAGGAATGGACAAGTGAAGGGCGAGAAAGAGAGTGCTTGTCCACGTCCAGATACCAATATATAACACTAACATTTGTTACCTGGAGGAGTCAGTGAAGGGGAAATGCCTTATAAGAGAGTTCTTGATATTACAATAATTGAAAAACATTCTATAGAACGATACAAATATTCACCTAATGTGCAACATTGATATATACATCTATTGAGATGCCTTAAAAATTATGCAATATCTATATACAATATCTATTTAATACTGAAATTTATAAAAAAAAATTCTTAGTAAAGAACCTTACATTCAATAATAATGATTTAAGCGTATTCTGTAGAATTATATTATTATGGGATTTTTCGAAAATCATTAAAGAAAGTTAAAAGAATTAGACTGTGTATGTTGGAGCCCTGAACATCTAATCAATAAGTCTGGTTTAATCACAGACTTATACATTTCAAATTCTGCTCGTTATTCAAAACAATAAAATTCAACGGAGCTCCAGATGTGAACTGATAAGAAATTTACAATAACTTGTGCGTTCAGTCAGCTTACCTGGTGGCTGTGGAGCTGTCCGTATTGACGCCTCTCAACTTCGTCAGGAGAACCCGGGTCATGTTGGCCAGGAGTAGGGTGTTGACCTGTGGGGTATCCCAGGTCAGTTCAGGTCGTCTTATTCCTGGTCACTTCAGGTCAGGTCTTACCTCTGCTCATGCTACAATATATTACCCAGATAAACAATTACTCAATCATTCTGACTTTTCTACACTGGTTGTCGGTTCTGAAACCAAGAAATAATTGCATTGCATATCGAGCCAGAAGGATGGCTTCCTGCAGTGCTCCCAGTATATGGTGACAGTGATCGTTCTTCCAATAACCTTGCAGTGCTACACTGCATTACAAGTACCGCACAAAACTCCTTATAAACATCGCCAAATTTGTAGCGTGCACTCTCATCTAACTATGAGAATCACGATAAGACCCTTCAGTACGACAGTACGACCCTTGCTAATCACGGTACGATCCTCTGGCAACGACAGTACGACTTTTGAGAAGCAGGTACGATCCATGGGCATGACGGTACAACACGAGTATGATGGCCAAGAATTTTTGACGCAACTCTTAGGGGCCAGGTCACCGGTTTACACTACCATCACATCCAAGGGGTCGTGCTGAAAGGTCGTAATCCTTGATTACTAGTATATTACAATTTACGTTTATTACTACAATTACAACTGTATTCACTTGCTACCAGTTTGACTACAGTTGAGGCATTTATTTCCCTCCCAGACACCCATCTCTCGCTTCTTTTTTTCTTATATGAATTGTAATTAACAGCCGCCGACGCTGGGCTGGTCTTGTGATAAGGGCTTCTTCTAAGACTCGGAGAAACCCCTCCACTACCACCTGACTAGGCGAAGCTTCACCTCTTCACCAAACGTAATTATTTACTTTAGTTACCTATATCAATACATTCGTTTTCTTATATGCCACAGGAAGAGGACGTCTGCGATCTAAGTAAATAATTACCGGACATTCGGTAGAGTGAAAAGCCGTGGGATTGACTCACGATGAGGATTATCATCTTGGGCAGTTCGGTGACCAGGTACAGGTCGGCTGAGTGGCTCCTGTCGTCTCCAAGCCAACACTGATTGTCCTCCAGCGCCGCTCGAGCCACGGCCCACGCCGCACACACCACTGCTGCTGGCGCTGACGAAGGCGAGTGATGAGAGGAGAGAAGAGAGAGAGGATAAACTGAAGAAAAATTATATTTCAAAAAAGCAGAGGGAAATATGCTCCAAACAAACTCGTGAATGAACTTTGGATCCTAAGTGATGCCCAGCCCTAAGAACAACAGCTCACAACACCACCTTCGGTCACCATAGGACCAGGCAGCAACAAGTCCTTCCTCACACGCTGACACAGCGGCAGTGTAGAGCATGACAGATATTTCAAGAGAATTTAGCGGTTACTCTTACGACAACGTCTATGGGCCCTCGTCACGTAGGAAGTGTGTGGGCGAGTGGAGTGGACGGCTTACCCCAGCCGATGATCAGGTAGACGTAGGTCTTGCCTCCGCCCCTGAAGGCTGCCACGATCAGGCGGTGGAGGTAGACGCTCTCCGCCAGCATCCATGTCCACACCGCCAGGCTGAAGAACTTCGTCAGGAACACGAGGGACTTGCACCCGGCCGTGTGTTGGTCCAGGAGGGAGTTCGACTGAAAGATTGAGAGGCCACAGACGTCCTTCAAGGCGTCGCTCGCCAAACCAGGGAAGAGTAATATGAAAAAACTATAAAATCAGATTAATACTCGTGTGTGACTTAGATAACATACATTTACCCACTCACCCCCGTGTACTCGGGTATTCTGATGACCAGCATATCCAGGACGCTGAAGAAGGCTTTCCCGAAGAGGCTAAAGAAAAAGTTGAGGTGTAGGTAGAATCGCTGGACCCGTAGTTGTCTGTCGAGGATTTTTCTCTCTATAGTCAATCCATGTCAAAGGAACACGCTCGTGTGTGTCTTCCTCAATTTCATTGTAAATTTCTATCAAAGTCATGTTGATTTACATACGAAAAGGGATTAGATGTTTGAGAAATATAGGGTGAGAAAGGAGACAGAGAACAGCAGATTTCAACTCAAGCACGACCCTTAGGTTTAATGACCTGACCTTTGACCTGACCCTTAGTTCAGGTCGGAGGCCAAAGAGGCCATCATACCCAGGGGTCGAATTACTCGCGCTCAGGGGGACAAACATTTCGGAATGGTGAAGTCTGTGGGGGTGAAACATCTCCGAAGTTGCGCTACAATCAGAAGCAGGGAAAAATGACCATGGACTCCTCAGGAACGAGAAGCTCCTGGAAGAGAGAGAGAGGAGAAGGACTTCCATGAGGCTGGTCTGGGTCGTCTCACCTGTAGTAGAGAATGACGAATATGGCTGGAACAACGCCCGCCATGGAGATGAAATGCATGACTGCCTCCCACCGGTAGCCCCTCAGGTGATACGCCCGGTGGCTACACTCGCCATATTCGGTTCGTTCCACGCCCCTCTGGTCTCGAGCCCACGTCCCGTTTGCCCAGCACGTCTTGCGTCCCTCAACTGCTGCGCCGTTGCAAACGGTAACACGTAAATGAGACGTCCGTAACGGATGATGTCACGACATTGTGTCGTTGACTCACCAAGCACGACGGTACGACCCATGGGTGTGACAGCCCGATGCCTAGGGTCAGGTCAAAGGTCACGCTGTCACATCTACTGGTCGGACCGTCGCCTTACCTCACACCGCTCACCGTAATGAATAAAAACAAAAAATGGAAGTCAACCTGACAAACGCTGAGAAGTAAATTTCAATTATATTGGTAATTTACGAGAGACTTTCGTACATAGAGTACCCATAGCTTGCAAGAAAGACACTGAAAACTTGTTACTTTATCTTAATACTTGATATCTTTCCCCTCTTTAACGAGGCAGCGTCAGGAACTCACGAACAATGGCCCCATCCACACCCACATCTACCCGAACTTGACGAACCGAAAGATTATAAAACGAACTCCTGAAACGAACTCCTGGATACTGACGGGTGCATTCCGGCCGGCCCTTGTAGGCGAAGTCTGGGCAGGTGAAGGTGACGGTTGAGCCACCTCGGGTGCTGGGGAAGCACGTCCACCCGTCCCAGGTGCCTGGGCAGTCGCCTGATTCACCTGGTGGAGGAGAACAAACCCATCAGCGACGTCATAGACCATCAGCGACGTCACAGACCATTAGTGACGTCACGGACTCAGAGGGACGAATGCTTCAAGAGACAGTGACGTCATGTGGCCTAGATACGGCGTATCTTGAGGGAGAGAATGACGTAGCGTAAGAGCGACAGTGGATTTTGAGGGTGAAGGGCATCAAGCGCTGTAGGAGGTGCACTCTGAGGGGGGAGAGAGAGAGGGCGTCGTGGCAGACTCAAAGAGAAGCCATTCAAATTACACCTCCAGCTTGGCGGTCCGCCACACACACACACACTCACCTGGAGGCTCCTTCAGCGCCCTCTGGCAGCAGTCGACGGCGTCCCTGCAGCAGGACTCCAGTTTGGCCGCCTCCAGGGAGTCGGCCATGGCCTCCGCCACGTAGTCCCACGCCTCCAGGTCGTCGGGGTCGAAGTAATACGTCTCGTTCTGTAAGGAGGGAGTAGCAGCCAGGGTCAGGTGGGGTTGTACTGAGGTCCTCCTCCACTTTGGTCATTGCAACACGAGCGATACGCTATAAGCAGCGTCTCACAATCCCGGACTCACAAACCGACGTCAGCGTTTACTTTGAGCTCAACAAATCCTCAAAATGCATCATGAACTTTTATAAACAAAGCCATCTGGACTTCGTATGGTTAAACATATATATATA
>JAUUDW010157594.1:0-14901 GCA_032361385.1 Panulirus guttatus | reverse complement strand
TAACCGGCTTGAAGGATCCAAACTTTCAAATATCTGGGGCTACAGTTGGGTAGCAATGATGTTCCCTTTATTTGACTTGGTTAAAGGTCAAGCTGGGTTGCTTGTGTTGAATGGTGGGTACCAGGTCAGAGGTCAGACGGTGTAGCAGATCAGTTCCCTCTGTCTCCGATCTGTTTCACCTGTTAGGTGATAAAGAGGAGAGTAATATTAGTCAATGGAATCAAATGAAATTTACAATTATATTAGAACTCGGTGAACTGGCCTATTATGTAATTACCTATTTGCGTTGTATGGGGAGAGAGTACCACACTCGTAGGGCCACATCCAACGACAAGTGCCGGTCAAGGTCAAACAGGCTGTGATTGGTGAGAATTACACATAAGACAACTGCTTCCAATAGCTGATTTGCTTTTTTTAAACCTTACCCGAATTAGGGCGTCAGAAAATATGAGGGAAAAGACCACAATCAAGTGACTTATATAGTATAACTTGCTACATAACACCAGCTGGTGTGCAAGTGAGAGAAGAGTCTTTCAATGTTGGGCTATACCTTTTAACGCAAGATTCTCGGATATTCTCTACTCCGACTCCATAGCTTAATTCATTTACAGTTCCCAACCTCAAAGGGAAACCTATTTCAGAATTTTCGTCGTTATTCTTTCGTTATATATATATATATATATACACACAGAGAAAATTGTCGTTTCACATGAAAATACTAATTTCTCCACTTTCGGACTGTATGTGACTGACCTCTTATTTCATGTATAATATTTATCTCTGTAATCATTATCATCACTACGAACACTTCCAGACGCTACCAGAGCATTGTGGAGGCCTCCAGGCGCCATCTGTGGCAGCTGCCGTAACCAGTAATCGGTCGGTTGCTATGACATCAGTATGGCGATTAAACTTTCCTTACCCTTCATTAGCGGATGTTCCATTATTCGTTATGTTTCACAACGCTTATGCTCGTCTCAAATCAACACAAACTGCATCTGCTGGTGTTTAAAATTACGTCATGTTTAATCAATTTCCTCCGGAATTAATGTTTCACTTTATGCCAGTTTGGCATCCTTAAACCTTGTACACCGTAAACATCATATGTCGTTAATACAATATTTCTCCTAATTTGACAACGTTTATTCCAAATTATTCACGCATCCTACGTCACACTTTGCCTTATATTGGCAACACATAAACTCAAAAACTACAATTTCTGTAATCTATCTGCCTACCTCTCACTGAATTTATTTCAGAATTGAAGGCAAAATAAAGTTACCCTCTCGCTCTTTAAACACCAGCCTATTTAAGATCACAGAAACAGGCTTTATAGTCAACTACCGTCATTTAGAATGAAATACAACCCATTGCAACACTATCTTCAGTTCTAACAAACGCTGAAATTATCATTTGTATCCATCTATGTAATTAAGAAAAGTAATATTAAATATTTGTATACATAAAAATTGGCCAATCTTCAGACGGTACTCAAGACTAAATGAATTATTTACCTCATACACTAAATTAATCAATACCAAATAAAGTAAATGTATCTAATCTAAGGTGAACAAATTATCTGAATTAATTTTCCAATTTTTTTTCGGTAACTTTGCTCTGAAATTGATGCTTTGAATAGGCAGTTTTGTAATGGTGACCCAAAATCAACAAACTTTATTACATTATGGCTACATTCCTTTCTATTACTTTTTTCATTTTCATTAATTTTTTTTTCGAAAAAGTAAGGGTATCAATATAGTCACTAATTATCTAATTATTGTCCGAGGAGGCAAACTCACATTTTCAATCTCCTTTCTCCATTTCTACTATTTAATCTAAAGCTCGTTTCTTCCTCTGTTTAGTAATACAATAACATGAAACCGTAGTTGTCGTTGTGCTGTGCTGCAGTTCCTCGGTAGATAAAGGTCACAGGTTGCGTAACAAGCCAGTAAATAAGATGCCGGAAGCATAATTTCAACACCACACATACACACCACAATAAACACACACATCTATACATTCTACGACTGAATTCTTATTTTTTTCACTTTACTTCAACCCTTATTTGTCCTATAATCAAGTAATTATAATAATGATGATAATAATAATAATAATAATGATAATAATAATAATAATAATAATAATAATAAATGACCTACCTCCAACCTGCAGTGACGTCATAAATGCCAAAACCATAAACTTTAAATAACGGGAAAAATTGATAGAGGAATGGGAGAACCAGAATGATGAATTAAATAGAGGAATGGGTGAAGCTGTGCTGCGCTAGATAAGACTATAATATCACAAATAAAATATGCCATAATCACTTTATTCTTGTGGTATTAGTGTCAATTACACAACAAAATTAAAGGAAAAATTCACTTGATGTTACCAATATGGGTGCCACAATAAAAGAACTCCCTCACCATACAACCCCTTTAATTCGAAAACCTCTTTGACATCCACTAAATTAATTTCTTCCATCTTATGATAAACATATGCATATTGCTATCTCAACAATTAGACCTTGTTTAACTGTACATGAGCAGTAATATAGGGGTTATGGTGCACTGAAGCACTGTACAAGAGATTATGTATCATTGGTATACAGTTCTTTTCTTAGTATAGCACTGATTTAGTGGTCTGTAGGTAGTAAAGCAATGGTATGGTGTTCTGGTGGTAACAAGGCAATGGTGTGATGTTCTGGTTGTAGTAAAGCAGTGCTATGGTGTTTTGGTGCTTATAAAGAATTGGTATGTTTTGGTGCTAGTAAAGCACTTATATGGTGGTAGCAAAGCAATGTGTGTAATGTTCTGGTGGTAATAAAGCACTGGTATAGTGTTCTGGCGGTAGTAAACCACTGGTTATGGCATTAGTAAAGTAATTAAGTAGTGCTTAAGTATTTGTGGTTACCTGGTGGTTTTCTCCTGTGATTGTAAAGTACCAATTAGATGATATGGTGCTTGGAAATTACTGATGTAGTGTTCCAGTTATCAGAACACTTTTACAGTGTTGTGCTCGGATTGATACAGCATTCTTATGTAGAAGAGCAATGGCATGAAACACTAATTTGGATGTCTGGTTGTTATGAAACATTAGTTTGTATTTCTACAGATTTTGAATCACTGGTAAGATATTATGGCTCTACATCATGTACGGTATTTTAAGAAGTTTTTGCAGAAGGACAGTGATGGTTGACTTGCAAATTGAGCATTATTACCCATTCCAAATAAAACATAAAACTCAATTACAATTGCTCTGAGCTTTTATTCCTCTACTTTCACAGGAGAATGGCATATTGGTGGCTGACTGGAAAAAAAATTTTCTCTCTGTAAAAACAAATGTAACGTGTCTTCACAATCATGTATATTTACATAAATGTGCTAGCCCTAGTTAACATATATATGCAGAGATAGTATCAAAGGTACAGATTCAGGAAATGCCTTTTTTAAAAAGCCCTTGAGATACACAATGTGTCTAGAAAGCTATCAAAACTTTTGATATTGTTGATTAAGGAATTGCAGTCACTTTATAAAAAGCATAGAAACTCGGACCTGCTGTTTACAATGACACCAACTGACAGAAGTCTTGTTTTAGAATAAGTTTACACTAAAATTCTTGTCTGCCTCACATTTGAAGTGTGCAGAAAAGTACCTATAGTTGACACTAAAAATATAACAATGAATTACATGTTCTCTCTTATTGCTGCTATATTGTTTTACCTTCATCTCTGCACTCTAGGATTACACATAAAAATAATCACCAACTGAACTGCATCACGGAACAATGATAAATACCAAGTCTATGCTGAAGGCTTACGCCACATCCTGAGGAAGTAATCATAGCGTCTCTTCATCAGTGGATTCTCCTCCTTAGTGCCCATTGCATCCAGCAGTCTGAGGAGGAAACAGTATACAGATTTAAATAGTTGGGCGACTCTCGACACTGACAGCACTTTCATAAAGCAATTATAATATTAGTCAATGAACACTTTACAGTGTCACCCTAGATGAGATCGGAGCAGCACTAATGATAAAGAGGTTAGTTTGCTACATCAATTCTGATGTAAAAGTAATTACAGTTACCACATACTAGTCATTCCCAGTTCTTTATATGTAAATAACTGAGAATACACAGATCTAAATATGTACTCTACCTCATATTCATTCTCATGGTATAATCTATAACCATTAACATTATACAGGGATATATAAATAATTTTTGAAGACTTTAACAACTTCTGAGGTATGCTTTAGCCACTCAAGTACTACATGAAATGTCACTGAGATATGATTCACATTATCTTCTCAAAGAAAATTAGCTTTGAAATTGGGAAAAATAATGTAAAACAGTGCATTCCTATTTGTTGAATATGTATTACTCATGATCTCTACACTAACACAGCTTTATCTATGCTAAAATAGAATATATTATTAAACTACCTGTGGCTCATGAACTGATCGCTAGATTTACATTAACATAACTTGAATAGCTGATATATCTCTCTGTGATTACATATTCATTTTCCTTCTATAAATGAAGGAAAAAAATGCATGAAGTGTGGTATGGGAAACTGAGACATTATAAATAGAACCTGTAATTTCCAAATCCCATGCCTTTTATTTTATAAATTGACATCCATACACATCACTGGTTTAAAAGTCCATATGTGGAGGAAGAGTACGGAAAAGGAAAATGAAATTAGATAAATGGAAATGACCGTCAACCATATGCAAAATGAAGATGTGGCAGACTCTTCGGTGCAAATACAAGCAAACACTGTGAACTATCAATAGGTAAACATCTTCCTTTTGATGTGATTATAAACTTCTACCTCAACCCTTACTTTTGTTTACTTTTGGAGAGGAAATCTGCTGCTGCCTCTTCACCCTCAAAACGTTCAAGTTCACTGAAGGCAGACCAAGAAGAAATATACCCCAAAATGATACCCAAAGTAGCATCTGATTCCACAGAAAACTTCCTCTCGCTGGACCTGTTGAAGAGATCTGGAAATCTAATATACAGAGTAGGTTTACGATAATGACATTAATGCAGACACTTATTTCTTCTTGACATGACAAAATAATTTGTTTGAATCTATAAAGTTCATGGGTGAAGAACAGAATAACAAAGAAGTGCCCTTCTGAGATGTTGAGATAATCAAAGCCAAATTGCTAAAGTTTGTAGTGTACTGAAAACCATCTAACATCCTAACTCATGTTCATTTTCCTTCTAATCAACATATTAATGTTAAGAAATCTATGTCAATTTTAATGTTCCTAAGAACTCATGAGATTATAAACCCTGAATTCTAAGAGGATGAAAAGAAAATTATGTCAGAGATAATCAAGAAACTCTTGTAGCAAGGAAAATTTATGAACTACTGTTAAGACAAAGCCAAAAAAAAAGATATAATGATACCCATTACTTAGAAAATAACAGACACACGACTCTTGTTCAACCATACCGAGTAAATTTCAATCATATTGTTTCAGGTTTCACAAAGCTTAATGTCCAGGTAACTTTCACATACCACAATCTTATCAAATATATTCCTAAGAACGTGACTGTTAGTGTGTATAAAACTGCTTTTGAAAGTTGGGATAGGTTTCAAGTTGTTCACACAGGTAAAAAGTTGGTGACATGTATTAGCCAACATAAATATAGTGCCAAGAACAGCCAACATAACAATGCCTAATCCCAACATAGAGCCTCATTTGACTACCATACATATTAGGAAAACACTTCTGCCATTCAAAGTTCAAACTGTGTTCTGAAAAGAAATATGGAAACCCCTTTCATCACTGGTTCCTTTGAAAAAAAATTTATCTATTTCCTACATAGATACTTGTCATTTGCTTTGTAGATGTAATACCTATACAAATGATCTTGCACACTTTCTTTGTTCCACTGGTTTCTGATGCATATTTTTTTTCATACATGCTCGCCATTTCCCACGTGAATGAAGTAGTGAAAAAACAGAATCTGGAAAACATTCATCTCTTCACCATAACAAATACTGATTCAAAATATCACATGATTTTGTATGCCCAAGATGCAACTTCCACAATGAAAACAGTGAACATTACTCCTTACTTGTCCTTAAAAGACAAACACACATCAATATTGCTCTTCTTGCCCTGTGGTCCTGCAGGATGGATATGGATAGCTTTCTGAGCACTGCAAAAGTCCCTATTGAAGAGATTTCAGGGGTCAGAAAGGTAAGGTATACATATATAAATAATTTACATATTCTTCCTGTCCTCTAGTTCTATTTCTGACCTTGGAAGATTTCTTACCTGACAACGACTTCCTCTGGATAGAAGTCTGGAAAAGAAGTGTAGTCAGACAGTAGATGTTTGTGTCCCTCTGGAAGGTACTTCTCTGCAGGGTACCTGATCTGGCACGAGAATAGTTAGAACTGATTATCAATCACATCTAAAGAATATTACGCTGATTACAAATGAACTAATACCTTCTTACTTTTAGAAAGAGGTGAAAAATGAAGTGAGGATTTCCACCCCTCACTACTACCCATCTTAGTTACTTCTAAGACACTCAGAAATGATCAAAGATAGCATTCGTTTTCCCCTATCTCCAGGAAATGAATTCTGTTCTGTTCACTGATCTGCCTCTAAGGTTATATTGTTGCATGGTTAAAATTTCTTGTCACTCTAGGAGACAAAGTCTGCTAAGTGAAAAAGTGTAAGAAGATTACAAATGGAGATATTAAGAAAGTCATTCAAAGATTAGAATGAAAGAAAAAACTGTAATTATGCTGAAGGAGTTATGTAAATAGATGTACCACTGTTTTCAAACAGTTTCCTGAAGGAAGTGAAACCACAGACCTGAATAGATGGAAAAAGTGAGACCTAGGTATTTGCAGCATTACGTAAGCAACAGACACTTTTCACCTTTTTACCAAAATAGAAACTTCCACAAATCTATTATACTTAATAAGAAATTAAGAATATTCAGATTTATGGACTGCGTTATTTTGTGTTATTTCCTGAACACTACTAGCTTCATGAAAGATTTTGAACACATACAGAAAAACTGTTGGAAGCTTCAAGAATGACATAGAACACACAAAAAACTGTTGGAACCATTTACAAATTCTGCAAAGAAAAGCATGGCTCCTGAATGTCCATAAGTAATTCAAGAATTAACTTGCTAACTCTATTCCTAGATATCACAAAATCAAATTTGTTACCTCTCTAAAAGTCTGGCGTAAGTCTCTACCAGCAAAAGTAGGCGTACAACCTAAATAACCATAGCATGCTAGGACTCCCCCTGGGCACAGCACTCGGTCTACCTAGAAAAGAGATAATTTTGTTCATAATTCAGATTGAAAGGAAGAAAAAAATTTTCCATTATTCTGTAAACAAAATGTTCAAAAGAAAACATTCTATGAGCAAAAAGCCATGGAGACACCTGCAACCAAGACAAAAACTGTGATATGAAAAACTAATCATATTTCAATCCTTGTATTAGAATGAAGCATACTAAATTATGCCTTAATTTTGTGGGTATCAAAAATTAATTATACAGAAGGGATGTCCATGAAAAAATGTTTTTGGTAAAGTGATACCCTGAATTACACCTAGAAATTGACTTTCTATGGGCTGTTACACCCAAAAATTGACTATATGTGGGCTGCAGCACATTAATGTGGTCCTAACTAGAAAGTCCTGGCTCAGAAGTAGGGCATAAATGTTACTGATTAAGTTATAGTTCTAATAAAACACATCTATAAACAGTTTTAATTATAAATAAAATGGCACAGAAGAATAAGCTAATGAGCCAGCCAATCCAAAGGATGAGGCAGAAGAGCTAGCCCACATATAAGCTATGGCAGAGGAGCGAGACAACACATATGTTGAGGTGGAGGAGCCAGCAAACCCATAGGCTGAAATGGAGAAGCCACATTACATGTGAGCTGTGCTGGAGCCAACAAAAACACAAGCTGAGCCAAAGGAGCCTGGAGGTACACAGGCTGAGGTGAACAAGCCAGCCAACATGTAAGCTTAGGAACAGGAGCCAAACAAGCAGGTAGGGTGATAAGGAGGAGGCAGGGGTAAGCAATTTGTAAAGTTGCTTTACTTAGTTTTCTCACTATTTTTCATAAACATCTACTTAATAAGCCTTCTGTGTTCCTTATATAATACCATACAGATTTTTTGGGGGGGGCAGTTTTATGCAGTTACGGAACACTTTTGTGTGCAATCTATGATCCCCAGCCCCCATTCAACATGCAAACACATTTGATATCAATGCAGCTGTCAATGGTCCCTAGCTCACACTAATGCACAGCCCTCCTGCACTACAGTATTAATATGAGGCAAACTAACTTTTGCCCTGGTTTCTTGTGGAAGCTCTTCCACCAAAGACAAAAGTTAGGATATCACAAAGTCTGTCTCTTACTGCTAGGCCTATTTTAGACCAAATTTACAAAAACACAGCTTACTGGCTGTCATATCTTTGAACTCAACACAGCCTTTCAAGAAGTCCTGTAACTAATTTCTCAGTTTTTCTAATTCCTTCTCCCTCCTTTATGTATATGGTTAACTCATACTTAAAAGCTCATGTTTATGACAATGCATTTACAAGCCACTTGTATGGGATAATGGTGTTATGAAGTCAGTATAAATCAAGAGTTTTGCACACTCGTTGATGTGAATTTTGAGTAATTCTTTGAATCTGGAGAACCAGTGATACACAGATTACAACAAGAAAATAGGTAAAATAAGAGGGGGTAAGAAATGTCTTATGTAGCATGAGATTAGTGCACAAATGGAAAAAGCTCAAGTAAGAGGAAAATGCAGTGAATACTAAAAAAATCAAAAACTCTTATGATAGTAATGAGAGATTAAGATACGGGGCCCCATCCATACTAACTACTTCCCTGTATGCACAAATGGCTAAGTATAGACACTTTTGACATTCTTTACCTCTGCATAGAATTTTTCTAAGTCAAACCAATGGGCAGCTTCACAGCTTGTGACCAGATCAACAGATTTGTCTTCAAAAGGCAGTCTCTCTGCTAACCCTTCCCTACGAATGAAAGATATAGTTGACAATAAATAATGACTCTACATAAGTATTCTTTTTTCATACTCTTAACCTATGTATACCAACTGAAATGGGAAGTCCAAAACTCAGTCAGGATTCTGGGTACGATTAAAGTTGGAATATTGAAAACATATTACAGCATAATTTAAAAAGATGCTACTAAATTAGTCCTTGATATATGTAATGATGAATTAACTAATATAATACAAATGAGTTGGGGAGAGCACACATATCACTGATAGCTACAGCTAACTACTGTACTTATCACTGTTCAGTACCACCGTAAGGTTGTAATGAAGTGATGTATGTATATTCTTGAACACTGGACATTAAATGCATGGGCTAACAAGTGCAAGGGTTGAACACAAGGAGAACTTCTATATATCTGATGCACACAAATGTAGCTTCCTCCATTTTCATGAAATCATCTTATGAAAAGCAATTCTTACATCCCTCCTCCTCAAAAACAGTAGTTTTAAAATGGGAAATATTATTTCCAGATGCACAAAAATTACTAACTTGTAAACAACATTGTGTAAGTTGGCCTTTTTGGCAGCTTCTAGCTGTTCAGGACTGACATCTAAACCAAAAACCTGCTGAAAATGGCTACTGTAAGGCCCAGAGCTCTGGCCTGAGCCACATCCAACATCTACACACACCTGTAGCGGCAGTGGCTGAAGTGGAGAAACATAAAGTTTATAATACAAGTTTTGACCCACTCCAGTTTTGTGCCAAACATCCTCAAACCACATGATAAATATTGTTATGTCATCTTGCTATGTTATGAAATGTCATAAATCAATTAATGGTTAGTAACAATGGAAAAAAAACTGGTTGTGAAATAAAACTGCATGGAAAGATCATTAATTTACCCAACTTTACAATAAACTTAGGACTCCTTAAGAAATTAAGTAAGTGTACTGTATGATGTTCCCTTAATTATTATCTTAACAAAAATCATATAACATAATTTTTTTGTGAAGTATAATAAATTCTAATTTGCAAATTTTAATCTAGAGCATTTTCTGTATCCAAATCAGAGTAAAAGGAAAAAGAAAATAAAGCCTAATCTAAACTAAATCAAACCTTAAAACTTAAACTAGCATAAACTTGGTGAAATAAGGGAGTCTAAACTTTGATGCACTGGCCAAAGTTTACCCTACTGAAATATAGTTTTTTGAGTGCTTTCTATCACTACGAATAAAAAAAGACACACCCTTAAAACATATCTTCCTCAAAGAGTTATGTTTCACTTCCCAATATCTCCTTCTCAGCAATGGGGAAAAAAAAAGTGCTTCAAGAACCACTTTTATCACTTTCTGTTACCAGATCATGGATGCCTCAAAATGCAGGTATGCTGAATATCATAATTTCACATGTTAACAGAAATCAAAACACCAACATAATTGCTAAATAAGTTATTGATTTCTACCAGGAGTTCATATTACATGTTAAATGCAAAAACAGGAAACTGAAAATAAACTTTTTATATATTATCTATCTAATCATCTATCATGGACAGATTTATAGAAACTTACAGCAAACATTTTATGATATATTATCTATCTATTTATCTATCATGGATAGATATATAGAAACTGAGAATAAACTTTTTATATGATATATTATCTATCTATTCATCTATCATAGATAGATATAGAGAACATGAAAAGAATGTGTTATATATCTAATACATATAACATCACCTGTAACACAGAGGCATAACTTATTCCCACTGTGGTGCTGTTAAATACAATATAGGAAATTAATCATCATTGCTTTCAAAGAACCTATTCTTAAAAAATATATTTTCCTAATTATTTACGTTAATTTTCAGAATGCCAGGAACGCCAGATACAAAAGAAATAAAAATGGAATAAACATTAGTAACATATAAATAAACGAATGCATACTAAGCCCCTTTAAGGAAAAAAAAATAGAAGACGAAGTTTAGCAAAAAGACACAGCAGGGTGGGAGAAGGGACGTGGACTGCACGGTGGGAGGAGTTTGGACAGCATTTAGATAAGAGGGACGTGAACAGCATGATGGGAGGAGGGACTTGGACAGAATGAGACAGAGGTCTGAAAGGTTAACATACCTTAGATGCCTCACCAGCAACCCCACGTGGTTGTGAGGTACATGCACGGCGGTGTACGAGCCTGTTAAATACACCACAGTTACGAAAGTCCTCTCACGGATCCACCTTAAACTCCACCTCCAAATGACACTCACACTGTCAAGAAAGACCTACAGATAAGGCAGTTAGGTTCAAAGAGGAACTTTAAAACTTGAAAAGTCATCATAGTAGCACTTAAAGCTACCGGGTGCCTTCCATCAAATAACAGTCCACTCGAACCGTGAACCTCAAGCAATATATATACATGTACGATGACGAAACACAAGCATCTGGTAATGACCAGTCACGGTCTTGTAAGCATCACTCTGGAAGGTGATTTTTTTCTTTTAGTTTCAAAAGACATTTCGTTTCTTGTGGTTCATGGTAACTATAATCTCCCTGGTTAAACAACAAGGATTTTTTTCTTTCCGAAATACAGACTAGTAAACCTAAATAGAACTCTGAAAAACAAGGTCCATTAAAACTTGTGCGACCTGACTAAAACTTCTTGTATCGTCTGGACAGCAGATAACCAGTGGAAGGCCTGCTACCCTGTCTACGCCTGAGTACATGTGAATCAGCCTACACGTGGAATGCTGAGATCAGCCTCCAGAGATGTGGGTTCATCTCACTAGGTCTTATTATAAGAACGAATGATAACGTTAACTTCAGACAGTTGAACCCACAACTCTACGGCCTACCAGCTCTTAATATCTTATTGTCTTGATTCAATAGCAAGAAATATAAAATACATCAGCACGAAGAATTAAACTTATCGAGAGAACTTAATAGGTTTACCTAAAATCCCGTTTTTCGGGAGAAAGTAGACCTTGACGTTTAAGCAAAGGGAAGGTATTAAGGTCTAGTCATACGTTCTCATCCTCTTGAGCACAATGGTATGAACCTTGGCCATAATGACCAGGTCGCACTTCAAAAAAATCTCTCGTCTTAACCTCTGACTAAGGCCACCAACCAAGGATGATAACTACTGTTATGACGAACGCCCACAGAGATACCTCCACTCGCCCTCTCATTCTCAGCTCCTGTCTTCACAGTAAGGTCGCTCACCCACCGTCCACCACATGGGCGTCTAGGCCGAGGGTACGCAGCAGGATGCACAAGAAGACGTTGTTGGTGAAGCACAAGCCACCCTCCAGGCGCAGTCCTGCCTCCAGCACCTCCTCCAGCGTGGGCACGTGACGCTGCTCCTTCGCTTGGGCTAACAATGACACATTCTGTTTGCGAGAGAGGATTTTAAGCTACGACGGGACTCCAAGCCAACCAGAATTCTGGCGCCCCTAGACAACATGAAATATTAAGTGAATTTTCAACACTAACTTAAGATTATGCCTTTTTCAATGTACTTGCAATTCCCTTAAGCGTAAAACCAATACTTTTTCCAAGAGAATCGTTTGAAATCACAGACAACAAATTCAATGTATCTACTCTACGTCTCCCCTCTCCACAAGGTATATCATGCACAACACACACATCTACCATCAAGTGGCCATTACAGTCACAACCTTAACTGGGCTGACCTGTGCCAGGAATGACACTCCCAGGAACGTTCATCCGACCTTTGCCGGTAATGGCACCCCGATAATAGGCTGTCATAAACAAGAGCCCGTGCCATGCTTCGTCTTGGCGAATCTTTACGCACACACACACAAACTCGGCCCAGGAGGAATGTCTTTTGGAAGAAGAGACAGGGGACTACCGAGTGAGGGAACTATCATCCTCCTTTGATATGGGAAACTTTAAATCATTACCACATGTGCTGAGAAACGCCATGATACCATAACAGGAAAAGAATGCACGTATTAATCATTCAGGGTCTAGATATGTTTAAGACATAGCCTACACCTCTTAGAAACATCACAGACTAATTAGAGGAGAAACTTGTAAGGACCTGGACAATACTATACAGAAAGGATTTCTCGTAATATGGAGGTCATAGAAAGAGGAGAAGATGGAGAACCAAGATGGACGAGGCATGTAGATAATAATCAGGAAGAATGCATGATAAAAAAAATATAGGAAAATGATTCAGAGGAAGGCGAACATCGAAGAAGAGTCAGTGTAAGAAAAACTACGTGTAAGAGGTGCATCAGCTTAAAGGTGGAAAGACTGAAAGAGGAAAGTTTTCGTGGGGTCTGTCTGTAAAGATGAGATACTTAATGAAGTAGTCTCTCCGTGAGCTACCTTGCAGTATGTATAAATGAAATTTTTCTAATCCCAGGACCCCTTTTAAGGGGATGCTGCACCTCTAAAGTTTGATTGATATTTTACCAATTAGTACATCCTTCAGTAATGTCTGCCCACTGGGCCACATCCCTGACTCACTAGTGGTTAACGTGGCTGGTTTACTGACAGAGCCTCAAATCACCCAGGAACTTAACCCATTTAGCAACATGAGTCAGTCACAGGCTCGTGACTTAAAACCCTCTTTCCGTTGCGGAATCTCGACATAGCTTGGAGATCTCGATTCAAATGTTTACTATTGAATCCCTTGTTAGTCTTCGACTACGTAAGAGAACCAGACTCGCGTTGAACCTCGCCTCTGAAACCTTCACACCTATACTATCAGTCATCTTGTTACCATATCTCAGAACCCTTGATGTATCTACGATATATGACTGAACTTGAGGTCTCCATTGACTTATGACCTGCGTTTTACCTGACTCAAGGGAGCCCGCGGCTTACCTGGGAATTCTCAATGTAACGGAGGTTCCTCATTTACTGTAGTCTCCTTTAAATTTCCCTAAGGGATGCTTTTAACTGACCCAGGGGTCGTGGCTCCTATTTTGGGGTCTTAATTTACCCTAGCTCATACGTCCCCGACTCACTTGAAAGGGAATGTGCGTCATGAAGGCTCTAATGATGGAGTTGACGAAGGCCAGCGGGTCCCGGGAGAGGAGGACCTCCCCGTCCACCACCCCGACCTTCTCCAGAAACTCCAGGGCCTTGCACCGCTCTAGATGGACCATGGTGCACCGTCTTGCACCACCTGCGGGTAAAGCCCATCTATTAGTAGTGCCCCAGCGGCATCACCCTCTACCACCTGTGAAATCTACACCAGTAAAGTTCCATCATACTTGTACTGTCTGCATCATTAATACCCATCCGTGCACAACCCTCCCAACTGCCACCACTTGTGGGCATGACTTACATCAACATGCTAGTTACACCGTTCAAACGTGTCCAGGCAGTACCGTGCAAACAACCTGAACGAATTACACCATCTGTAAGCTTCCATCTGCATCATGCTCTACCACTTGCATCTGTTGCCAGTCTGTAACCTCCACCTACTCACCATCTGTACTGCTCCAAGCTATGTGTTGTAATACAACCACAAGTAACATATAGTAAGATAAGAAAAAGCAAAAAAAAAGTTGCAGATTCAGATTAAAGTTCTAATAATTTCATGATAATTAAGAAACACTTGCTATTAACCAGAAAACAAAGCAAACAATTTGTGATCAAGCTTATAGGGACAGACTGCACACAGATGTAGGAGCACAAGACCTTGCTTCTGCAAGGTCTTGTGTGGCCTCAAGCACAGGATTCAAATACTTCAGGATGAGCATTGGTTACTTTTCAATATGAAATATTGTGAAAACCTCTTTGAATATCTCTTTCTTTTCTAGTGAACACTGGCTCAAGCCCAAAGTAGCTACAACAAGAAATCAAAGCAACATAAAAAATAAATATT
>JAUUDW010157374.1:0-14906 GCA_032361385.1 Panulirus guttatus | reverse complement strand
AAGTGTTTTAGATATCTGGGAGTGGACTTGGCAGCGAATGGAACCATGGAAGTGGAAGTGAGTCATAGGGTGGGGGAGGGGACGAAGGTATTGGGAGCAATGAAGGATGTATGGAAAGAGAACGTTATCTCAGAGAGTAAATTGGGTATGTTTGAAAGATTAGTAGTTCCAAAGATATCATATGGTTGCAAGGCAGATCACTGCAGTGGAGGCAGTGAGATCAAGCTTGACAGAGACAACAAGGTCAATCATGGCAGGGACGGTCAGGTGGAACATGGCAGAGGCAGCAAGGTCAAACGTTAGGTGCAACCATTCGGAAGGTCACACCAGGTATCCGGGGGGGAGTGATGGCCGACGACAACACGAATATAAGCTGGAGTCCTGTTCTTCTGTACTCATTCTGAGATCAACACTGTTGGAATGTTAAGAATCAGTATAGTGTTTCTCACCCTCTGTGTTTCTCTCACCCCACCATATCACCAGATTGTCATGGAATATTCATATGCTCACTTTGTTTTGGTCTCAGTCTGCCTCAAGCTATCATGCAGTCAGGTTGTATACAGAGCATTGTGACTATATTTATTGAATAATTTCGCAATCCTTACAGTTTACAATGGCATCAAGTGATAGAGGAGTTAAAAGAAAGTGTGTGAACTGTATATTGTCTAAAAAATATGGTTATATTCAAGTTAACGGACACCACCTCCCCCCTATTAGTTTGTTTAAACAAGGATTACTGTACTGTAAATTTGTAATGTGTACATTTGGTATAATCTCTGGGGATTGATAAGAACTCTTTTTCACATAAATTCTTGCATGTCGTATGAGGTAGCCAGCAAGGGTGTGAGCAGGGGGCTGGAAACCCACCAATGTATGATTATATTACTAACTTCCATGAACAGGCACAGAAGAAAATTACAAGTGAGGATTTATCCTTGAGAGCTGAGGCCGAGTGCAGTGAGGCTGTTATTCACCTGTTTTTGATACTTCCTAGCTGAGATTCAATTAGGCTTAAAAAATGATATCTGTAGCTTTCTCTTACTAAATGGACAACTTTCTTTATGTATAATTTAGGGGTAAATAAGGTGACGTAAGATTGCACATCACCTCTACTTAGACTCCCTGTCCATTCTCCCTCCTTACTTGTTGGTTTCTGATGCATCTTGACTATTTTTGTTTTCAGTCACTTGAGTCTGGTACTCATTTACATTAATATGAATGAGGTGTAACTTATGACTTGATTCAACAAGCTTAAGCTAAAACATTGAAAATTACTATCGGCTACTGCACTACCTCTCATGCGGTTTATGCACATAATGATAATTGTGTAGGCCTTTAATCCTTTCACTGCAGGCCCGGATTTTCATATACTGTTTAAGTATGGGTCCCAAGTTTTATGCATTCGTAATTCTTGAGATTGCATAATTTTCACTGGCATAGTGACAGACAGTTGAAAAAGCCCTGATCTTCACCCATGTGAAAAAAACTGAAGGACTTAGGGTCTTTTTTACCCTTCTCTATGTCTTAAGAAGTCTGATGTCATATTGCCATGGCAAGTGAGTAAACTTCAGTTTAGTATACATGAAGTTTTTCATTCAATATTTTAAGAGTTTCATACAAAGTATATATTTACAAGAATGTACTTGTTCTAACGCAAACACTGACAAGTGTTCACACGATAATGTTGTACCAGTATTAATGTAACATGAACATGAAAAATGCAATAACATATTCATATGTCTAACAGCTCTTACTGGCTAACATCATGTCCCGTATGATGCCTTACAGTGTCACTACAGTATAGCCAAGTGCATTTAAATGAGCTTTGCACTTTTACAATCTGGGAGAATTATTCCATCTGTCTATGTTTCTGATGCCTGTTCCCTCCTGGAACTCCCTTAAGGGGGTGGCCATGGCAATAGAGTCCATAACTAATAAACTCCAGTGCCACTTCTTAGCCTACAGTGCCTCACCCTTAACAGGCGACTGGCAGAGGGCAACTTTATCAGAGTGTTTGCAGAGGCTCGTACCTAATGTTCCTACTTACTACTACTGTCTAATGTTCCTATCTACTACTTCTCCCCAAAGTTTCTACCTACTGCTCCTGCCTAAATGTTCCTACCTACTACTTCTATCTATTGCTGCTACCATTTTGCCAGATGGCAGGCCTAACGCATAGTACTCACCACAGGAAAATCTACAGTCATAAAGAATAAGCTGTGTTAGTTAAGTGTTGTCAAATGTTATGTGTGACAAGGAGAGGAGAAATTGTGTTTGTGGAATGACTACCAGTATTCCATGCGTGGGTGAGGCAGAAAGAAAAGACAGCTACCTGGGTCAGAGGAGTGCAACTTGACCATCAATGAAGTGTTGGCTTACTAAGCAGCCATGGCTAAGCCCCCAGATACCCAGGAGGGAAGTACTGATAATATACCTCCCTGGTCATTGGCTGCCCTCCAACTACAACCTATTCTGTTCCCTAACAGTAGAAATAGAAATTTTTCTTTATCATATCCCCAGCCACACTGAGGGAAGGGATGATGATAAAAAGTATCTTTGCAGCTTTGTTCCTTAAAAAAATGAAGAAGAGGAGTATGGAATTTTAACACAGTAGATTTGGATGAGAAATAATGTGATTCAGATGCAGTATGGAATTAAGTGTATGGTTTATCAATTTAGGAAAAAAATGTGCTGAAGCTGTGTTATGATGCAGATCAAATGTACTATACAGCTAGATAAAAATTAAGGGAATACATTATTGATGCCAGTAATCTTAACATATGTAAGATAAAAATTAGATGGGACAGGAAACATTATGCTAAAGTTTTCAAGATATTTAGTGACATAACCTCCAAAGTTACATCCTAGGATCTGAATTTTAAATACACATCTTAATGGAAACATAGTAGATAGCTCTTAGGTTTGTTTTATGTGGTTGTTGATACATGTATCAAACATTGTTTTCTGAATTTACTTATAACTTTAAGAGTCAAAGAATGCGTTAATCTCAAATGTTAATTTCCAAAACCTATTGCATTACAATACATCTCATTTTCCCACAGGATGCACTTACTTCGACATCTGCGAGACTTTTTTCAAGTTACTTTTAAGATTGATGAATATGTTGAAAAAAGTTTTAGCTTCTCTGATGAATTGTCAGAAAAAAAAACAGGAGCCAAAAAATTATTGTTAACATGTTTAGGAACTGGTTATACTAACATCAGTAAAGGACAAACTTAAAGGGACAGGACAGTACCATCAAAGATTTATATGTGGAAAAAGTTTAATGATTGATGCTCGACTGCAGTTGTTGAAACATTTTGAGTTCTACATTTATCCATAAATATATACTCTCCTGTAATAATAGCTTTTATAATTAAATTTAAATATAAAACTTTTTCATGTGTGATTACCTGCTTTGTGAAAGTGTGACTTATGTAATTGTATGAATGTGCCATACTCATTAGTGACCTCTTTCTCCTTCAACATATATCTACTCAAGTACAAGAAAGTGAATCAAGCCTTTTCAAAAACTGCTGAATGAGACTGTACTTTTCATTCTCTGATAGTGATACAACCTCACCAAAAGTGACTTCTCACTCACAGGGGTAGCCTCATGCAGGTGAGTCTAGGTAACACTGGTTTGATCTTATAAAACGTATGACATAAAGAAGTCAGACAAGAGGATGTACACTACTAGTATGGCTAAAGATATTATAAGGATTAAAAGCAGATTATGGAGATGGACAGATTTTGTGATATGGGCTAAATATATCAGATGATGAAGCCACAGAAATTACTTTCGAATTGATAAAAAAGGAGGTGTTTTGCGTGTAAGTATGGTATCAAAAGATTGCTTTAACATGAAGAATCACCTGAGTGAGCAAAGTGTAAAGTTGTTTACAATGGTGAGGAGGTTCATGATTCAACTTTAACACACTAGATGTAGGCTGAAGATATATGTGAGTGAACCAAAAGGCTGTGTGATCCTAGATACCACATGAAACTGGGAAAGGAGTCAATGGTGGTAGATATAATTCATAACATGATTATGGTTGGAGTTCATAGTAGTAGAAGGAAGTTCTGCATGAAAAGTAAGCTTTTAGTAGATATCTGAGGCAATGCTTGGATGTAATGGAATGAGAAGTGAGGCTGTTGGAAAAACACGATTAGAGGCCAGGAGAGTGCAGAATAGGTATGAGGGAGTGGAAGACATTAAAAAGGTTAAAAGGCAGTAATGCATCAAAAAATTCACCATCTAGGATTGTATTGATACAATCTTAGCTGATCTTTACAATGAAGGATACATATTCTCTCAGATCACCTATATGGCTTCCATAGGGCAAGATCCACTGGCGATATTCTTTCCTATCTTACTAATGTCTGGTCAACATCCCTGAAAGATTTTGGGGAGTCTTGTGTAGGTGCCCTTGACATAACTAAAGCTTTTGACTGAGTGTAACTCCGGGGTCTTATCTATAAGCTCCCCTATTTTCGCTTTCCGCCTTCACTTTGCTCCTTCATATCTTTGGCCGATCTATCTCTGTGGTTGTTAATGGATCTGCCTCTTCCCTTTTCTCCATCAACTACAGTGTCTCTCAAGGTTCTGTCCTGTCCCATACACTTTTTCTCCTTTTTTTTACTCGTATGCCGACAATTTAATACTGCATTCATCCACATCCTTCTTCTCTCACTCTATCATCTTGACACAGCTTTCTCAGTAAACTCAGATTTTGACAGGATATCTCTGTGGACTAGACGAAATCTAGTTAAGTTTGTCTCTTCTTTTTCCCTTTCATAATTCTCTCTCAATTTCAGTTAAGACCCAGTCTTGATGTGGACTTTTGTCTGTGACTGGAGCCTTCAACATAGAAAAAAAAAATACTACAACAGCAAATACATAAAAAAGTAGCTTGAGGGCCAGGGTTCCTATTCACCTTTACAGTTTAGGTAAATATCTCCCATAATCCTGCTATGCAAGGTATCCTGTTAGGTTGACAAGTTCCAAATTTGTGGAGTCATCACATCCATAATACAATGTATTTTAAGAATCTGATAAGATGAACAAGAAGGGTTTGCATAAAGGAGGGTATCTCTTTCCATGTACAGCTTATCTCCTCACTTGGCCAGGAAGATCCTGTTAGGTAACACATTGTTAGTATATTCAGTTATGAACATGGAACAAGAAAGGTAATACACTGACATGACTTAAGAGTGTCAGCAATAGATACGAGGGTCATTGGTATCTTCCCCTTTGTAACTTACCTTAAACCCTTCCCCGGGCCTGAAAAGTGGGGAACCCGTTACTATGACATACTTCATATCTCTGCAGTACCACAACCTTTAGTGTTACAACCTTATGAATGACTTAGGGAACATGGGATAAGTGTCTGATATGAGGAATTAGTGGTAAAAAAGGTATAGTAGCTATTCTCTATGATCTCTAGTCATCCTATAGAATGGAAATCTGTAACATGTTTTCACTCCACAAGTTAAAATTTTCATCCTAAATATGTTATGTAAACACAAATAATATATCTTAATGTTGCACAATTTTGCATAGGTACAGACAGAGTGTGTGTTCTTGAACGTTTTTGTTATACATTGCCAGTTTTGATGATGCACTCATGCAAGAGCAGGGAAATGATGTCTCCTTTATAGTAAATTCCTTAACAAGACTGCACTCCTTTCATTTCATAGACAATGATATACCCTGGCCAGGAAGATCCTGTTAGATAATGCACTGTTAGTATATTCAGGTATACATATGGAACATGAAAGGTAACTGACTTACATATGACTTACGAGTGTCAGCATGATATATAAAATGGCAATAGGTGTGTGGGTCATGGTATATCTTTCCCTTTGCAGCTTATCATAAACCCTTCCCCTGGCCTGAAAAGTGAGGAACCCCTGCTAGTATGACATACTTCATATCTTTGCAGTTACCACAACCTTTAGTGTTTCGGCCTTCTGAATGACTTAGGGAACATGGGGTAAGGGTCTGATTTGAGGAATGAGTGGTATAAAAAGGTATAGTAGCTATTCTCTATGATCTCTAGTCATCCTATAGAATGGAAATCTGTAACATGTTTTCACAGTACAAGTTAAAATTTTCATCCTAAATATGTTATGTACACACAAATAATATAAGTTACTGTTGCATAATTTGGAATAGGTACAGTGTGTGTGTGTGTTCTTGAACCTTTTTGTTATACATTGCCAGTTTTGATGTTGTACTCATGCAAGAGCAGGGAAATGATGAATCCTTTACAGCTAATTCCTTAACAAGACTGCACTCCTTTCATTTCTCTGACAATGATATACCCTTTCTGAAGGTGGGTTCTTGGTCACAATGTAACCACCGGCTAGCAGAGTCTAGTACCCTAATTTTTCATATATGTACAATGATACCTTTAAAAATGTTTTAAGTAGACATTAATGAAGCAGAAATATAACATATATAAACAATGCAAGCAATATCTTATCAAAGCTAAATAGTCACTAGGAAAGCTGCAACCAAGCTCAAAGCACCAAGACAAATCTAACTAATTAGTGGAAGGCAATGATAACGAACCTTAGTTAATGGTATTCCTTCAAATAATTCAAACTTATATATTGTTTAGGATCAGTATGAAGTCAGAAGTGTTGATACTGAGAAAGTCTGTAGCATGTGAACTTCAGAAATCAGTATTTTCTTACACTTTTGCAACAAATTGCATGAGGATAACCAAGGATGAAGCAATTCATAAAAAAATATGAATTAGGCTTAATCATATAGAAAGTCACTTTTGCAGTTTATCTGATTCATGTAATAAAAAAGTGAAGATCAGAATTAATGCAAACAAAACTTTAACATCCACTTAAAAGTAAATTTCAAACAAAACCTGTCCTAAAATGAAAACCACTGAACAGAAACATACTTTACTCAACCTATTTCTAGGCTCTCTTGCACAAGATTCAACCACAGATCTACTTTTCAGAAAACCTTTTCAACTAATCATCACATATAAAAACATTTAAAAGTTGTGGTACAAACAGTCTTATCTGGAATTTTACTTGCATAGTAATTTCTTGAAGTAAAACATACAACCAATCATCAACCAATTTTATTCTTTAGCATAAGTTTTAGATAATATTTTGTATGAATGGTAGCTTAAGACAAAGACTTGTCAAATATTTCATATTAGGTACTATTTACTTGTACCTTTTTAGATTATTTGCTATACCATCTGAACCACACCTACACATGGAAATTACATAGCCTTAGAAATTTATTGCTTAAAAAAAGTTACACGACTTCTTTAACTATTAGATGTCTAATCAAAAGGTTCTCTTTACCTGTTTAATTTATCTTTAATTCCATTAATGATGAGAGTACTAGCTCTCAGCCTATTTATACACATCCTCAAACCATGTCTAGTTTGCTAAAGTGAACACTGACTTAAACATTACTCTATGACTAAATTTTTCAATGCTGACTAATTTGATATATCAAGTGAGTCTGACAACCTAATTCAAACCATCTTCACACACAAAATATATATCCAACATGAAAACCATTTGCTTAAAACTTACTACTAATCAAATCACAGTTTATGCAATATTCATACAGGTATGATTCAGTATCACTAAATTTGTAAAAGATTGAAAGTATACCCAAAAGACTGAAACTTAACCGTGTTATGTAAAATGCCA
Organism: Panulirus guttatus; assembly: GCA_032361385.1. Classification (NCBI taxonomy): domain Eukaryota; kingdom Metazoa; phylum Arthropoda; class Malacostraca; order Decapoda; family Palinuridae; genus Panulirus; species Panulirus guttatus. The sequence continues at coordinate 7,208 of JAUUDW010157374.1, read as the reverse complement.
CAGAAACATCCCAAGTTAATTCTAAATTAAGACCTTGCAAGCACATAATACAAGTCCTTTCTGTGTAAAAGCAAACTGATAATGTTTCTTTTAGATATCACTCCAGATACTGCAAAGGATACTGAAATGAAAAAGGAAATTATGTGAATGCTGGCAATGATCATTCATTACCTTAGAATGGATAAAACATGTTACATACAGAAAACTATCACAACGAACAAACAAGCTATTAAGTTACATATCAAAATATTAATCTAAAACCACGTGGGATAATGCATAAGGATGGCAGTGATCATTCTTTCACTTCCCTAAACAATGATTGGTAGTGTACATGTGTGTTTCTATGTCAGGAAATAAGTGCATTATATGCATACATCCAAGAAACTACATAACTCCTCCATCAGCAGGACTTGAACAAACACTTGTACAGGAGACAAATACATTCCTTGACTACCAAGAACTTAAAAGAACTGGTTTATTCCATCATAACCAAATACCCATTCATCCTCTTATTGGCAAAATAAGTCTCAGAGGGGCCAGCACAGATCAAGCAGAGACTGTACAAAGCTCACCAGCAAGTGTAGAGGAGATACAATCAAGAAAATGTGCATAACAGCATGCACATCCGAGAAAGCGCTCAAATCCTCTGCTATAAGAAATATAACTACTGCCTTTATTGTGAAAATCAGATATGTTACCACTATACTAAGTGCTTAAAAGAAATGCCCTATTAGATTGGAATGGAATGGTATATCCATTCATCTTTTCATAACCACATTGACCATAAGATGAGCAGGCATTTGATTGTATTCAAATTGGCCAGTTCTTTTAAGCATTTGATATTTCTGTGGTATTGTGTCAAACTTATGCTATAAGGGAAGCATTTCAAGTTTTATTGGTTGGGGAGTTCAGCAGTTTCTCAGATGTGCATGCCATGCACTTATTTTCTGCAACAGTATTGGTCCCCTCCCAACTAAGTCACTTCATTACCAACCACCAACTTTAAGACAAAAATCATAGCATAACCACCCATCAATTTAAAGACAAAAATCACTTCATAACCACCCACCAACTTTAAGATAAAATTTATTTCATAACCACCCACAAACTTAACAACAAAAATAAAAACTCATCCCAGCTTCACACTTCAGCCACCTGTACTCGCATAAAACCCACACTCCCAGCAAACACAACCTTGACAGAACATTCTCACTGAAATTATCTGACTAACTAAATAACTGTCCCACCAAACCCAGTTCATCTGAAACTACATCCTCCAGACAAACATGTTACAATTGCTTACAGCCTATCTGAAACCACTATATTACAGAAATACTCATACAAATGTTCTTGACCCTTAGGTGTGGACACCAAAGCCCTGGAATCCATGAAAAACAGTGCAAAGCTTTCACCACATTCATACAAACACTCATTTATCATGATGGCATCCCTGATGGTGAAGTTTTTCTCAAAATTCCTTTACAGTTATCTGGTTATTCTATGTAGCTTCAAGAGCTTTACAAATGTTCTCCATAAACAGTAAGCCTTGAAAGTAGATATCCCTTGGTACACTGGCTGGATGACAGATGTAGTTTTGGGTAGAATAGACTACTTTGGTGTTCTCACTATTGTCCTGTATTGAAGGTGGATGGCCAGGGGAATTATAAATAAGAAGGAGAATCTTGAAACTTATTTTCTTCACACAGTACTTCTTTCAAGCTTTACAGAAAAATAATCACAGAAAACTTTGCCAGTTATGCACCCCTTCAGATTAGAATAATAAAAAACTGACAAAACTGCTTCACATATCCCTTAAGAGCTGTGGCATTTTCTGAATGGTATACCATTAATGGTTTAATTTTACAATCAACTTTGGTGTTGAACTCCACCATCTGTGTGAGGTGATACTTGGCAGCTATGAATCCTGATGCAGTCTTCTCTTCATGGAAATTTATGTTCTTAAAGTCATTCTCTTCCAAAATAATCCAGTCTCATCCATGTTAAAAATCTGTTTAGGAGACCAACTGTCCTCCTCAATGACAGTCTTGTGGGTTCCAAAAAAATTTTTGGCAACAACAACAGCAGCATCACCAGTCATCTTGATGTGTTAACTGTAGCATTTCCTTAAATTTGCGAACCAACCAGAATTTACTTGAAATGTCTTTGCTGCTCCTTCATCCACAGCCAAGTCATCATATATACTCCTGGCCTATGCTTGTATCAAAAGCATGCTGACAGGAACAGCTTTATGAGTATGGTGCTTGATCCATGTGCTCAATATTGGTTCCATTCTTTCCATAATCAAACTTAGGTAATACGAGGTCTTACATGCACTTATTAATGTTGCACTCTTGGTACTCTTGATCATCTCTGCACCATCACAAATAGGAATATGAGGTCTTACATGCACTTATTAATGTTGCACTACTTGGTACTCTCCTTGATCGTCTCTCCACCATCACAAATAGTCAGTAAAGTAGATGCACTAAGTCCAAAGGATGCTTAATATCAGCTATTCATTCACCTCTCTCGTAACATTGAAGCACATTTGTCTAAACCTCAATGGTGATAGCATGACACTTCTTAGCACCAATGGTACCATGTGAACTTAAAAGACACTTCGGCGGAATGATGCAAGGAGCAAAACACACCCAACATAGAGTATTCTGCAGTCTGCAGCACAAGATACTGTAGCACAATGTGACTGTACCCATGCCATGTATACACATGCTTCTTGAACAACAATGTCAATACCACACCACCACACTGCCAGCCTAATGATGATCATGTTATTGAAAACGTAAGCCCAAATAAGCGAAAAATGGTGTAAATGGACCATGCACATTATTCTAAATATGGCATAAATCCTTAGAAATTCAACTACAATAACATCCATTCCTGCCACCTTGGCACATTTCATCTTCACACCAAACCATCTTCGATAACTTTCTCACTTTGCATACCCCGCCCCCAACCCACACATCCTATAGCCATCACCCTATCATCAAACACATTCAACAGTCCTTCAGAATACTCATTCCATATCCTCCTCACCTCATTACTACCTTTTACCTTTTCCTCATTTGCTCCTTCCACCAATGTTTCCATTTATCCTCTTGTTTTTCTCATACTATTAATCTCCTTTTTCAGTTATATAAATATTTTTAATACTGAATGTAAAAAATACAAAAATTCTTCCTAAAATTGGTAATTATATATTGATGGATAAGACTCCACAGGATGAAGAGAAATTTCAATAAGTATGTGATGGTGCAGGTGCAGGTTGTTTGTCATTTTTTCTATAAATTTCCCTCAACTTCCACTGTAAGACAAAATATAAGTGTATACAAAAATAAAAGATCATACCAGTTCTCAACCATGTCTTACACCAACCATAAGTCTTGATTTGGGATATTCACATCTTCAAAGTGTCAAGGCATTTAAAACATCAGCACAATTTTCTGTAATTTTGCATTAATCATTACTTTTCATATCTCATTAAATGTTATATATATCTCTATTTATTAGTGTTTGGACAGCATAAACATAATAGTTATTACATGACATACATAAAAATAAATTCAGAAGGCCAAAGTACAGTATGTTGAGATGACTATTTTATGACATTTGAGTAGCGGAGCTACTGACTTCTTGCTACTCATGTATATTCTGGTCTCTTGCCAATAACCTTACTGTTGTGCAAAAATAAAAATAGGCAATATTCTGCATACCACTGATATAGCATGATCATCTAAAAACAAACTACCCTTAAAAAAAAAAAATTGCCTTTATATTGTTACTAAACCAGCACAGACCATGCAAAATTTAGTTTCAGAAGTCAGCATAAAAGATAATGAGAAAAATACCTCCAGTATAATGGGAATCAAGAGCAAGAAGTGAAAACCTGGATGATTGTCTAGAAACCCTACAGAAGCATTTCATCATACAATTTGAACAGAAGTACTTTAGTTTTTTTCTCTCTCTTCAATGAGCCAAGTCATTCTAATGATATATTACCCACATGACTTCTTATATAGACATTTTCCTGTTTTGCATACAATCAAGAATGCTATCACACCACTGATTTTTTGGCAGACCACTAACTAATAGCACACCGATGCATTCTGACAAAAGTGTAGACTCTTGATACTCCTAATTTTTGAGAAATGCAAAACAACTGTAGTAAAGGTACTAAATATCCTCTGAGAAAAAGCCATGTTAATCAAAGAAAGGTTAAAAGTGATATGAATAGCCCTAATGGAGTGGGGAAGTTCTGAAATCTGATCAGTAGCACTAATACCACATACAAATATTCTGGGAGACTCATATTACATAAATCATCTGATTAATGAATCTACACAATTTAAGAACAATTTAGTAAAACAATGCCTTTTTAGTTGCTTAATCACTACGGTACAATAAAACTGAAGAGTTATTGAGAAACATACAAAATACTTTGGCAAGTTGGACCATAGCGTCACATTATCCATAATATTCAAAAGATGCAAATCATTAGCAAAGGGAAACACATTCTGCATTCTATTCATCTATCTTTATCTCTGATGCCAGTTCCCCTTGGGACCTACCTCAAGGAGTGGCTACATTAAAACTCCAGTTCATATGCTACATTAGAAAAAAAAAGTGGAAAAATTGACCTATAACTTCTCAACCCTTAAACTACAACGTACTCGTACATCTTTTGGCAGTACACAATCAACTGTGCCATACATAATCTGAGATAAGATTTATATGCTATTTCATATTGGACACCAAACGTAGCATTCATAAACTTCAACATTCCACCACAACAAAACAGAAGTATACAAAAAACATATTTTTCATTTTTCATACTTCTGCATGCATACCTCTAATTTTAGAATGTACTGTAGTATTTTTTCTTGCCAAGAGTAGCACTCATAAACATCAACACTTCATAACAACAAAAGGTCGATGAAAATTTTTTTTCATGCTTAAACATTTCATATATTTAATTTGGTTTTACTGAAATCTGCCTTCTCAAGGTTACACTGCAAGTGAAAAGTCACCTTTGGTGAACCTGTATCACTAATTTGGTTTTACTGAAATCTGCCTGCTCAAGGTTACACCACAAGTGAAAAGTCACCTCTGGTGAAACTGTATCTCTGGGAGTATTGTTTTATTAAAGAACTCACTCCAAAGGAGTTCACATTTCTGAACTACACGAAATAGTGCTGGCTTAGGCTGCAGATGCCTCTGGAAAGACATCCTGCATAACACTAGGACTCTTTTACAAGTATTGGTCCTTGGGTAATTATAATAACGAAAAAAAAAATCTTTAATTTTGGGGGAATTTTTCATAGGTTTATAATAAGTTTTTAAGAATAGTTATTCATATATTTTGTGCATTCAGTGGGAGCAAGGTTTTCCAGTAGCTGCAGTTGAAGGGTTAAAAACAGACATGGAAAGTTAGGAATTTTTGATACCTTCATAGTAAAAAAAAAACTCTATTTGGACATATATCAAGAAGCTGGTTTTACTTGGTTCCATACCTGGAAGGTTTCTGAGATCAAACTTTGCAAAAGTAATAACAAAAAGTAAATCCCTATTTCATGATATTATTCATGCACAAACAATTAAGATATTTACTCTTGGCTCAAAATGTGAAGATGTTGGCTTCGCCATAGTCATTGAAAAATCAAATATAGGAAAACTAACAAAAGAATCCTGTGTTTAATGCAGAAATGTGTGGTATTCAGGCTGCACTTAATTTAAAAACCTTCTGACAAGAAATTTATATGTAAATTTATTTCAGTTACCAAAGTTTACTTCAAGCCATATCACACTATGCTGCAATACATGCCAAAGTTCAAAAATCACAAGATTGGATCTGGATTATAATACCCTACTCAAAGCATAGTTGTGTAGAATGTTGATAATGTCCTGAACATGCTGGTATTGGCAGTAGTAAAACAGCAGATATCGAGGATAAAGCAGCTACATCTAGCAATCTATACATGAAAGTTATACCTCTCAATGATTTTATAAACAGAATATGTGAGCATATTAAGAGGTAGATAACTTTTTTCTTGTGCTTTGAAGCACTGAATTGCCAGTATCTTCCAGCATTTTAAAAATACTGGAAAATCAAGCAATCTATTTCCCAAGGGCATGCACTAGCACACTTCTGCCACTCCTATCTGACAAAGATTCAAGCACAAATAATTTCATCTCGGCATTTGTAGATACCCATTTAAGTATGCAAAGCTCACCTGTAAAGGACACTGAGATACTACAAACAGATAATGTCTTTCACTGCACCAAAAAAAGTGATATGTTAATATGTGGTTTAATGGGGCTAAATTCCAACAACTTTGTTATGGGAAAAGTGAAGGAATATTAACCTGTACCTAAGAGCATACATACAAAAACATTCCAAGGGTCCCTCCAGGCTCAGTGCTGAGGACATTATTATTCCAATGCAAATAATTTGCTATAAATGGAAGATTCATACCTGAAAATATTTGCTGACAATACTGAAATCATGAAGGATGAGTGAAGTAGCAGGGACACTCAATGGAAAATGACCCAGACAAGATGCTACACTGGTTGGACAAATGAATCATAAAATTTACCCTTGGAAAAAATTGTCATGAAGGTTGAATGGGGTTCAAACAGCCTACATGATGAGTACTATATCTGGGAAATTATACACAAAAGTTATACCATGAGGGAGAAAAAAAAAGAGTTGACATCACAATGAATTTATTGCTAAAACAGCACATGCAGAAGCTTAAGAGGGATGCAAATGTATGTTTTGGAGAATGTGGGGAAAATGTTTTGGTGAATGTGGGGAAATAAACTGTACCATGAAAGAGATCAGGGAGTTGACATGAAGCTGCACTTATCACCAAAGCAGCATGTGAGGAGAATCATGAGAGAAGCAAAAACAGATTTTGTTCAATGTCAAATTGCCTTAAAGTTCATGTTTAAAAAGACATGCAAAGTTCAGAAAGATATGCATTTGCCATTGGATTGAATATGCTACAACAATATGACCTCCTCACCTGCAAATTGACACATAATTAATGGAAAAGGCTTAAAGAAATGCCACCAGTGAGAGGGAGGGCTCAGGTGACAGTGTATTGGCCCCTTCCAATACCCCAGCTAACTTAAGGATTATCCCATCCCCTTGGAGCAACCCATTAGGTAGTAGGTTGTTGACAACAGCC
>JAUUDW010157263.1:0-14908 GCA_032361385.1 Panulirus guttatus | reverse complement strand
TGAAAACAGTTAGTACTTTCGTTTATTACATCCTCAGACTACGGCTGCTTGAAGTTACACCGCTAGTGAAAAGTCACCTGTGGGGAGACTCTTAACATCGTCCGGTGGCGAGAGAGTCAAAAAGTCTCGTCAAACAACTTCTTGCTTCAGAAGAATCCATCCTGTCCCTGCTCCTGAGGGTAGCACCTTCCTTGTTTCGCTCACATGCTGTTTTTAACTTTCTCGTTCCACCACTCACTATCCTCCCACATACTTCCACATCCTACCTCCCGCATCTCGCACACGACACCTATACATTTATGCATTTCATTCCTTCATACCTTCCAATCCTCCTCTACTCCCCTTGTTTCATATGTTTTTACCCTATGCCATTCTTGCCTCATTCTCTCTTGGTATCTCTAACTACCAGCCACGATTCCATATTTACTTTCACCTTTCCATCCTCACCCATGTATGGTATATGTCCTTTTCCTTAACCCACCACCAACCTTCACACTCCTCTACCATGAAATGATCAGGCATTCCAACAACCCCCCAACCCCACTCACCCTCTCAGGACGTTGACATCCAACAACCTCTCCTTTGAACTCCTGTCAATTAGAGCATTATACATTAACTCTGGTTGGACCCCACCTCCTATCATTCATGTATAATCAAAAGCGTGTCATTCTTGATCTATATATTTCCAATCATCGTTCTTCTATCAGCGCACTATTCAACAGGCTTTCCACTATTTTCAGCTACAGCAGGGACCCCACGTCCTCAGTCATATCCTCTGTTTATCATATCGCCCATCCTGAGGTTCAGATCCTCCAAAACCTAGATTCGAACCCTTGCTTCACCACTGCCAAAGCACTCACTCAGCTTCTGAATTGAAATATTTCATTCACTCCACTACCCCACATCAGTCTAAAGCTTTTTCCTCGCACTCTTCAGCACAATCCCACACATAATGATAATAACAATATCGATATACTCAACTCCTGCAGCTTCATGTCTCTGCTACATTCAGAGGGATGAACTCCTGTGGAAGGGAAATTTCTCAGCGATACTGTACTGCCTTTCTTCACCTGACGATGATACAACCTCGCCGAAGGTCATTTTTTGCCGTGTAACCACAAGCAGATGAAGTCTGGAAACACCTCACAAATGTTAATCATAAGATTAGTATACAACCTCAGGATCCTATATCCATACAGCTTTAAAGGTGTGTTTTTTGTAATGTTAGAAAAATCGGATTTGTCCACAAAGCAGATGAGAGAGCAGCTTGTATATACGTCTGATGGAGTAGAGCTTAAGTCTGCGCTGGGGGCAGTGGGGTTATGTTTTATGTTGTTAACTGGGCTTGGAGGATCTCGGAGTACAGACTGCCCAGGCGTGAGGTGGGAGTGAGCCGATTATTATTCCTTAAAGGTTGGGAGTTGGTCTCGAAGTGGTTTGGGTGGGTGGGTTCTAGCGCCGTTGCAAAGGATTGGGTGTAGAGCATGTTAAGGAGGTATTCCTATTTTCTTGTGCTGGCGTTGGCTGTTTGTAGATGTTATGCAGCCGCTGTTTGTTCTGAATGCTCAGTGTTATGTCTTTTGTAGTCTTGTTACGTTTGCTTTTTAGAGGATGGATGATCAGGTAGGTGAGGCGTAGTTTAGGTTGGAGTTGGGCCTCATCTTGAGAGAAAAGTAAACCCAGAAAACTAGGGCTTTCCATAATCCTCTCAGACATGTATTCATAAAAGACTCGTATTTCAGCCTTGTTTCTGTCACTCTGGTCGTACAGGATCAGTATTCTTATAGGGAAACATCTACATATCTTTCTTGATTACAGAAGAATGGAACTTTCAGATACGCCCTATATTTAAGACAGAAATCATGATGGTGTCCGCGGCGACTGTTCTCGGAGATGTCTGACAGGTTGATTTTTGTCAGGTGTTGTTGCTGATGCTGGACGGCTGGTGGGATATCTAAAGTTGCTTCCAGCATTCGCTGCCCCGTTACACTTTTCCATAAGACGTCTGATTACTTTCCCGCATGGTGCATGTCTTCCTGGAAAGTCCCTCTCGGTCTGTGATGGGCTCATGCTGTGGATGCAGAGAAGTAAAGTGTCCTTCCGTGGAGGAATGAAAGGTAACCAGACACACGGTCACAAACACATCATTTATCCTCGCAACAAACATACAGTGAAAACAGTCACAAAATCATGATGAGTATGAAAGAAATATGGACACAGAAAGACACGATACAGGCACACAAAAACAACCACAAAGACCGCAACACACTCAGGAACACATAAGCGTGTCAAACCATGATAGACAGTGCCTTTCTGATAATTGACAGACACAGACACCTCAAGACATACACAAACATATTCTAAGCAAAACGCTTCCCCAGCCTTAGACAGACAAACACCAACGCCCTCACAGTGTCCCTGGCTGCGTGGACTGTGTGGCCGGGATGGTAGCCGGGCCGCGGGACCTGGGAGGCTGCTCTCGCCTCGGCATAACATTGGCTGATGCTGATAATTGTCTTATTTACGCCCGCAGACAAATTACCTCCGTCTCATTTGGGAGCAGAGCACCTCCTTAACCCCCTTCTCTCCTGCTGGAGAATCAAGCAGCGCCTGGAGCCGCAGGTGGAGAATAATCCTTTTGCTAAGGTGTCAGAGAGTCGTACACGGAGAGACGTAATGGCGAAGCAATACGCCCCTTTTGGTCTCACGGCGCAGGCTTGTCCCGCTGCCTCGTAATTCAAATTTTAAATCAGAATTCTGCGCGTCGCCGGACAAGGTGTGCTAATAGTGAAAGATGGCGGCCGACTGTTAAATTAATCATGTCACAGGTGAGAAGGGAGTGACGCCAGCCCAGGGGATAGGTAAAGAGATGGAGAAGGGGGTGATGGGAGGGGAGACGGGATTGAGGAAGGGGCAGAAGGAGGTGATGGAAGGGGAGAGGGACTGAAGCGAGGCAAGAGGGAAGACGTCTTAAGCTGGTTATCTCGCTCGTCAGTGAGATGAGGTTGACGGAGTGGCTGCGACGCCCCTGCACACAGCTCGGCCGCCGCACCTGCGTGTCCCCCGTCAGGTCCCGCGTGATGGGGTAGTGGCGACGCTCCTCCGTGAATCTGAGCGTCACGGCAGCTCTGTAACTGACCCGTAACTAATGCCTGCCTGGCAGACCGGTTTTGAGTTATCACTGGCGAGGAAGTGTCGGGAGGGAGGTGGTTAATGTGCTGGATGCTCTTGAGTTTTCTCGGCTGATGATGTGGACGCTTTTGATGTGTGCTGCCAGGGACGCGGTTAATGTGCTGGATGTTCTTGGCGGGCGACCGCAGGGTCGCGCGCGGCTAATGTCCTGGCAGCTGGTGGCATGACTTGGGTACGTGTGGTGAGCCGGAATGGACGCATTCCTGTCGGTCGGGCCCGACGTGGGAATGCAGACTCATACTACACTGTGTGGCTAGAATACAGACATTGCCGGGTTTCTATAAACATACATAATGTATATGAATCTCAACTTTGATTACATCACTACCTGTGAATCATTCAACACTGCACATTTGCAGGAGTTGAATTATCAAGACTTGATATTACATGTTCACTATCAAAATAATGTGTAGTTTTCGACTAATCTAGCCTTTCTTAGGGGAAGGGAATAGTTTACACATGACAGGATAGGAACGACAATTTCTCGTTAATTTATGATAAGAAAATTCAATTTATCAGTAAGTAATACTTTTAAAGGTATTATGATATCTTTATTATCATCCTCTTAATCATATATAATACGTACCACTTTTCTATATGCTTGGGTATACGAAGGTTCAAAGTAGAGTTCATCGCCGAACGTTTGTGACAGTATAAGTTTCGCTGATAAAAACTTAACTTACTATAAATCAAAGTGCTTTGTACTTTAGGGGGTCTTCATAAGTTTCTTTACTTTTGTGACGGTAAAGACTGGGAGACTGGTTCGGAAACACGAGTAGCAACACCGTGCTGTGCCGGGCAAGTAGAAGGGTGACATAGCTCTGGCGGAAGACGCTTCACACAATTGGCGCAGGATTTTGGTAAGAGGGTTGGGTTAGACGAGATACTGTCAGCAGGCGAGGCAGGAATCCCATGGTGCTGGTGTCGGTGAAAGGGGTGAGTCAGAAGTTCTGTGGGAGAAAAGGTTTTTTCCGAGGTCTGCTGGCGCAGTCACAGGAGAGTTGGAATGTCAAGGCCTCGAAGCTGTACAGGAAAAGGGAAGGTCTCATAGCTTTGCTGCTGGTGCGGCAGATGGGAGGCAGTTAAACTTCAGAAGTTCGGAGAGAATGTGGAGGATGCCATGTTTGCGAGGCAGAGGGAGAGGCGTAGCCATGTTCTTGTAGAAAGTGTGGTTGTATGTAGCTTTGATGACGCCACACGGATTTCCTGCTGGAGGTTGCTACAGGAGATAAGACACCACAGATCCCCGACTGAAAAACCTTTAACCGGGAGTCAAATGGCTGAAGGTTCCAGGCGCCAGGCGAGCCTCTGTGTTCAAAAGCCGTGTGCCAACTTAAGGAAATTACTGTTTCACACACCCACTGGTGTATATGAGGCAGTCGGGTCGGCCGTGTCGATAGCCTTGGTTGAGTGGGCGTGGCCGCCAAGTTCATTGACGCTGGTACCATTGGGGGAACAGGGAGAGAGTAAATAGCGTCACATGTCGTTACTGTCCTTTGCAACAGCCGCTCAGGTGTCCATGTGGGAGTATGATTTTTTCGTGTAACACTCAAGAGCATTAATGTCGCGGCCAACAACGTTAAACTACTTTTAAGGTGAAAGGTAGCATAAGTATTTACTCATTAGACCAGATCACTTGGTGAGCGCTGAAGGATCAATTATTTGACTAGATAAATGAGTGTAAGCCTTATTTCAAATCCAATTTACGTGTACATTACTCAATACACCAGAAATCTGGTTAAAAGATACTGTAACAGAAATATTCAATATTCCTGGATAATACAGATGTCCGTAACTGCAGATCTCATTACAAAGGAGAAGGACTGTAATGACTCTTCATAGTCCATCATAGATGTTTCGAAAAGATAAAGCTGAAAATCATTTCGTCATGAATGAATGAAAACGTTGGAGACCGAACCCTCTTGATACCCTTTGTAACTAAACATACTAGGAACACTGATAACATTATCACACCTGGCTTAGTCATACCTGGACGGATACAACAGAGGCTTGATTACCGAGCTTTCTTACTGCGAGTCATATGAAAGCGCTTTCCAACACATAATTATTAATACAGGCCTCACAGTGGCACCAAAGCTAAAGAATTAACAATATTCAGAACAGGTAATATATATGACTTAAACATAGCTATATGTAACGTTCATGATATTGTATCATTCATTAATATGTTATGAGATACAACATACGAATACTGTGACAGACGATTTCAAGTAATTATTGAAGAAATTACCACTAGCGGGTAAAATGGGACATGACCATCTGAAAAGCTACCTTCAGTACATGCAAAACATGAAAAGAAGAAGCATCAGTTAAGACAACTATTAAGTTTTTATGACCAAATGTATCTCAGATATCCCAGATGTGATCAACCGGTATATAAACGCCCACAGGAATAGTTAAGAAACCTAAAACAAATTTAAAGGTTCCTTTTGGTATCATATTATCACTGGTATACGTAAAAGAAAAAAAGGTCAATAATACTGATAAAGAATGAATTTCTCTGGAAAATTATGAAGAAACGTCCGAATATAACAACTTTGAATCAACAGGAAGAAAATATTGCAAAAATAATTCAACAGACTGAATGATGCTCAAGAGTAAAGCCGCAGACTTCTCCAGACACTTGTTATCCACACGTCAGACCAAAGTAACTGCATTAACACCAGATAAAGATCAGCTGTGTGGTATAAATAAAAGGCCGATGATAATTCATAAAGATAATTCATAAAAAGGTTTGTCTGTCACTGTGTCTTATCACCTCTTTCCACAACAAAACAATTGGATCCAATCAATCCCAGACATGCTATTGATAGCAAAAGTAATATTGACTACATAACGGTGGAGACCACACTGAGGTCAGCATCTGCAACAGACTAATCTCTAACTTGTCATTTTGAACTGAAATATTAGAAAAGGTGGATTTGCTGCTATAAGGCCAAGCAGAACATTCTAAATACAAATAATCTTGGCTGTATGTCAGAAAAGAGAACAAAATGTGCCATATCTGCGACACTAGATTCATTATACTACACACTTTTTAGTATTTGTTTAAAGCTTTTGTTGCAGCGAGCCTCCATAAACCACATCGCTATGGTAGTAAGGGTCACTCATACAACGTTATCACATCTTACCTCAACAGAATATGTCAAACAACCTTATCATGGAGTATGAGAGTACCTCGAGGTCGCGTTATACTTCCCGTATTTCTGATCAGTACCTTTGGTGTATCCCAAAGACAACAAAATTTCAAACTGTTGTTACCTGCAGACGATTTAGCGCTAACGTTCTTATCCGAGGATCCCAATGTACCTGATAACGAAATCGGTTGCGGACCCACGGGGATGAAGTTTCTTATTGTTAACAACCTCTCAACATAAGACTTTATAAGATGTTTTGGGGACAAGGTACCAAACCAGATTGACAAGTTAGTAAGACCCAAATCCAGAGCAAGAAATACCAGATAGATGGTCTCCATTTTAATGATATGATAAATATGATGCCTGTGACTAAAATGGTGTCTAGAGCAGTGGGATTATCATCCAAAAAAGTAGATATCGTCTTCCAACGTTGTTACGCTACCTTAGTATCCGGCCTTAAATACATATAGTTTCAGTCTTGGAGTGTCTGGGATTCTCTGAGTATTATTCATAACCCCTTGTAATACAATAGGCGGACAATTAGACTTCTAATACACTCTGTTAATAAGGATAACGCAAACTTCTCTCTCTTGATTTCATAACCTAGTCAGTATATCCACTCACACTCCTGTTTGCTATGTGTTTTTAATTACGTTTCTTAAATTTCAGTGAGAACTCAACATTCCGGCAGTGCTTCGAGAACTCAGCAAATAAATATGGTTTTTATAACTTTTCTCATATAAGACTGAACAATCATCGCAATTCAGTATGAATAAAAGGGCCTGAAATCTGGTGTGATATATAATATAACTTTCACAGCTCGAGGTCCGGAGCGATAATAGAAAATGGAGAAGTGATAACAAAAAATGTAATATCGAGTCCCGCTTCTCGTAATTAAATTCCTGAGTGTATTTTCAGGACGTACAATTAGCAGTTGATGTTTATTGCTTTTCTTATCGAGATATTATTTCTGTTGCGTATCAACACTATAACAATATTTACTTTCGTGTTAAAGTTTTCAAAGTTTTATTGTTATTTCTACATTAAATGAATGTGTTTGGTTTTACTGAATACCGTTAGATTTCTTAAATGTCGGATGTGTGTCAAATAGCCAACAATGTTGACATTTTGTGTCTGTATTTCCATTCAAATGTATATAATAGATATGACAGATGAAGACAAAGTAGGATAGCGAGCTGTTTTATTAATTAGTGATGATACTCCTTGACCAGTTTCTATGAAAGGGTACTGGAGTTACTCAGGACCTTTCTTCAAGGCTCTTGCAGCCCAAGACTGCGCTACTTCCAGTAGCAGGGAAATGTAGACTCCTTCGGAGTGAGAAGTTCTTGATGGGAATCTACTCCCAATGATACAGCCTCGTAGAGGCCATTTTTCAATTGCGGAGTAACCTCGAACAGTAACACTGCAAACTACATATTTCTTATAAAGCAACTTGCCATGTAATGGTCATTCCTTGTACGTTGTACGTACGCTAATAGATCTGGAGTTGCCTTCCTGTAATAGATATTGGAACTAATCTGTGATTCAGGGGAGAAGCCAGACTTTTGATACACTGCACACATAGATCTGTCGCCTGTAAAACTAGTACCATATTAAACATTACAACTAACAGTTTATTAATAAGAGTAACACCTGTCCTTGTATATTACTTACAGTATCTGGTAGCGCCCTTCATATGATCGGGACAGAGTACCAGGTATAAGAAAAGCCAGTATGTAGGTAATTCTAGTTATTTTTCAAGTTTTATTTAATAACTGTAGGGTATTTTACATGGGAATAACACCTTAAGTCTTGATAACCTAGATGAGATGAAAAAGTTTTTGAAAACAGAACTTTTACCAGGTGGTCTACAACTTACTAAGTTAGTCTGCCAGTTGGTGAAGCACAGCAGTCCTAGCCTAGACGTGGATTAGGGTTCAGAACGTAACTGAAAAGCCAAAATGTCTATGAAAATATAGACCCATGACTTTTGACGGTATGGTGATTTACCTACTGCTATGTTCTGCGAAAATTTGAGGTACGGTATTTTGCAGAGAAATTTAATGTTTTCTGCTGGATTGGAAAATATTGGTCTCCATCGAATTGGGCCAAAGCATTGGGTAGTTTCAATGTATCTGTACACCTTGTACTATCACCATCAGCACTCCATACGTACCACGCAGAACGTACCGCCAGTGACAACAAAACTGTTAAAATTCCAGCAAAACTTTGCATTGCTGACGGCTACCCTACCACCATCACTCCCTTAATACTACCAACAGTAATAACTCTCCTGCCACCAACATGTTCTTCACTAAAATTACCACCAACTCTCGACCAGAAACTGAGTCAGGTCTACAAAACCTTGTTTTTGATTCTGATAGTCGCACGAAAATCTCCTTACCTAATTCCAGTATATACAGGACATCTATCTCAGTCAGGGAGTCAATGAGTTTATAGCTTAACCGGTGTTGAGAGCTGAATGATTTGGGTTGGTGGCAGCGTCCTGGTTATTGTGCACCCCATGATCATCCAGTGAGCGGTAGCGCTAAAGGATTACAGAAGTCACAAACGGTCTTCGTCAGACTGCAGTGGGCAGATATTCATTACATAAACTGTTACAAAGTTGCTTCATTACATAGGCTAATAGACTTTCATATAGTAAGTATAATATTGAGGAGAAATGTGAAAATGAAATGCAGGGCAGCAGCCGCTCTGCCTCCTTAGCTGGCCCATGTGTAGGATTGCTGCCAGATCAAGTAGAAGTTATCGTACCCAAACCACGTAATTATTGTATGTTTCTAGAAATGGACATTCTTAGCTCACTGCGCAAAGGCAAGATTTTTTAGGGAAGATATGAATGAACAGGAATCCCTGGAAGTATTATGTTTTTCAAGATACTTTAGAGAAACGTCACGACAGTTATGATGAGATGAGATGAAACTGTACGCACTTGCGTATAAATGCGTATGAATGACAACTGCTGATATGTACTAGAGTCTTTGTTATAATTAATTCCACATCTCACAATCTTACTGTAACTACCCCACACTACTACAAATGCATCTTAAGGAATTATCTTCAAAGATAGTTCATGATAGATGATAAGATAGTTTAGCTGTAAGAGAGCATGAAACGTATTGCATTATATGAGTTCCAATAATTGTATTTCCAAATTTATACCGTGCCTTGTGGGAACCCAGAAATACAGCTTATGGAATAAACATCATTACTCTTGTCATCTCGAGTTTATGCCACAGTCTATGGCCGACCCACTCCAGGTTTGATATAGAAAGAAGAAATCTAATTAACCAGGCGAATGAATAAAACTCAAATTCCTTCATAGATCGTGTTCCTGGAAACGTCTATCAACACACCGAGTTTCCAGTCGCATATAAACAGCAGTCCTCTCTAATCTCCAGCCTCTTAACCCCCTCTGAAAACATTCATCTCTGCCAGAATTCTTAACCTCACTAACTTCCAGAGCAAAATATTCCAGATGGAAACTCCATCAGTGATGTGTGGATTTCCATTTTCATATTTCATAGTAGATAAGTGCCAGTGACTGAACCCGATATTTAGCGCTGATAGGTTTTTCACTCGTTTGGAAATCCATTGTAACAGAGTTAGTTAGGGACCCGTGATGGAGGAACCGTGTGGGTGATGATGGGTACCTTTGCTATATATCTTTTCCAGACTGGTGCTGACGGGGTGTGTATTAACCATTTACTCCGTCATTGTTGCACTAAGATATCTTTTGTAAATCTATCTATACACAACGTATACGAGTGTGTGTGTGTGTGTGTGTGTGTGTGTATGTATCATCTTTGTGACTGTGTTACTTTAACTGTCATGATTTGTATTTCCTGTCATTCGTCTCTCTTATTTTTCTGTTTTTTTCTTTCATTTTTTTCTCCTTTTATGTCTTTTCTCTTTCCCTTTTATATATCTCGATCATTCTGTCTTTCTTAATTCATCAGTCTTCGCCTTTCTCTGATTCTCTTTGTCATTAATTCTTTCTCTTTTTTTAGCTTTTTGGTAATTGTGGTCTGGGAAGTGGTGGGATTAGAGATGAGAGAGATGGCAAAGAAGGCCAAGGTGATTTTGGAGGCGGTGAGGACTAAGGCTCGGAGGATCAAGGAGAGGGTTGAGGCAATACTGGTGGTGGCCTGAGGAGTGGTGGAGGTGAGGGAAGCGGGGATATCCGAGCGGTATGAATGGTTGTTGGGAAGGGAAGCCATGAGTTCTGCAGGAGTTTCTACTCTTGGTCATTCATTATGTTTTAGCACTGCATCTAAATTCTGAGGCATCTTCTTTGCCGAGAAATATAGCTTTGGAGGAAGCATGCGTGCATCTTTGCTAGAAGTGTGAGGAGGTTAGTAACATTAGGGATGGGGACAGGAGCTGGTTGGACGGTAGTAGGTATGTTAGCAACTGCTGCTGCCTATGGTTTGTAGAGGGAGAGGAGCCAGGGGACCTTAGAGTTCGTCGGGCTGTACGAAGTTGTTCTTTCTCTCATGGGCACTGCCCAGACACTGCCATGTGAGGGCCTTTGCAGATGACACAAGCTGGTGTCTGGGCCTTGCACAGGCGAGTGTGATGACCAACCTCAGCTCATTGGCTGCAGGTCTGTTGTTGTGTCTTATAATGTTTAGAGTTGTGGTCATACTGCAGACACTTCAAACACTACAGTGCTTCAAGATACTTGTGTAACTTTACGTTCCTCACAAGTACTGAAGTCACTGGGAACAAAATTCTGCGAGTGAGAAAACGATCTGAGGCAATGGGGCTGGCATAGTGAATCATTAGTGTGCTGGGTCGAGTACTTTGGAAAAAAAACTGGCGACATGAACTCCATCCTTCTCCAGGTGGATAGAGGCAGTAATCTCCACACGATGGATGGACAAAACTGAATCATCAGCGTTAGTGGCCAGAACAGTGCATCTGGTCAGGACGGGGCGGACATAGAAAGCTGAAAGTCTTCTTTAGGAAGTGTATCAAGTATGGATCTGGTCAGGACTCTATTTTGGTCTTGTTCATTACTCCGACAAACTTTAAATTGCCGTTTGTTGTTAGGGTTTTGAATTAGTTTGGCAGGTCCGTACATATATGTGAGTGTGTGTATCTGTATATGTTTATAAACATAAATATCGCCACCGATATGCATGACAGTATTTTATACACACAGTGTGCATGAATGTAGATATGTAGTTGATATCCGCGCGTTCATGTGTCTGTTTACATGTCTGATTAAGCAAGAGTTATTGGCACGTTATATGACTATCACCCACACCATACTCACACTCTCCCCCGCTACCACCATTCCCTCTACCCTCGCCAACACACTTTCACCATACCCCAATATTACCCCGCTATACTTCCAAACATTCACCACCATCATACTCCCCGCCATCACCCCACAACCGCGCCCCTAACACCATGTTTTTACTCATATGTACACACACACACACATACACACACACACACACACACACACACACACACACACTCACACACACACACACGCACATATGATGTAGTAGTTAACATTACATGGATAACGTATGGCCCTCCCAGGTTCAAATCCTGGGAGTGGCGGCCGGCCCACAACAAAACCAGATGTTTATCCTAACCTCAAGGCTGGTCGATGTATGGGTGCTTGGCGTAGGCTGGCGTGTGTGTGTATGTGTGTGTACGTATGTGTGTGTGTGTGTATGTGTGTGTGCGTACATATGAGTAAAACATGGTACATACACAAGATAACGCATAGATAGTAATCACGCAAACACGTAAGCTCGTCAGAAAGGATGTACAAAAGTGCTTTTACAATATCAGTTGAGTGGATGAATGGAATAAACTCAGTGAGAATTTAGTAATTGCGGCAGCATACAAAAGTTTGAAAATTGTGTAATTTTAATGATTTATCAAGGGATGGGGCCTCATGAGAGTTAAACTCCCTCCCCGTATAGTACAAATAGGTAATTACAGATACACACGCACACACACATATACACACATTTTTTTCATACGTATTTTCTATTTCTCGCGTGAGTAAGGTAGCGCCAGGAACTGAGCCTGAGAAGGAAAAAAAAATCCTCACATGACTCTGTTCCTTCTTTTGGAAAGCAATACAAGAGGAGAGGATTTCTAGCCCCACCGCTCCCGCCCCTCGTAGCCTTCCGCTGCGTCATGAAGGAGATACATGGGCAGTGGTCTTTCTGCCCCATCCCTTAGGATGATACTTGAGAATTAAATACGAGAATCCTGAGCGCTTTCGTGTATTACCACATCCGTTTGAGCTTTAATATTGTGTTTACGAAGCAGTCTGCTGGGACACCACCCGAGTGAGTTTAGTTGCAATGGGAACACCTGAGTGTTGCTCTCCCAGTGTTCTCTCGTTATTTCAATCTACCGGGGAAATGCGCATCAGACCAGTCGAGTGGAAAATATAGTCTTGGGCAAATAGCACCTTTGAGAGACTGAAAAGAGGACAGAAACTATTCTAACCCATCATGACTTCTACCGTTACTGGGGCACTGTAGTGGCGTCCACTGTAGCGCCATAAAGCCTTCATATTCTTGGTGTTTACTTCAAAGTAATTTGTATGGTGGAGATCTCTCTGGTGTTTGGCTGTGACTCCTCCCGGCTCCTCGCTGTCTCATCGATTTTGCAGGAATGAGAGCGTTCTTGACTCTCGCAGCTTCTTTTGCTATATACTATATCAGCAGCAGCAGCTGTAGCGGCAACAGAAGGCTATATACCTCCCGGCAGAGATGTCCGACTCTGATACGGATATGCATGTGAATCTGAACATAATCTGCAACTCAATTAGCAATTTTTCATAAGACCTTCTCCGCATTTACAACACCGACAGATAGTTCTGTATGCATCTGTGATTTTTACCCTTCCAGCTGCAGGTTTTTCTACGTTTCTGTTGACGTTTTTCTATAAATACAGCAAACAAATAAACGAGGCCGTATATCCAGCAGTGTTCAGGTATATTGGAAAACAAATAAATAGAGTGTAACTAATTTCGGAGAGGGATGTGTATGTCTCTTTGTTTACGAGTTGATATTTACTGCTGGCAAATTATCTGGTTATTTGTGCGTAATTATATGCCTAATAATCAGTTAATTATGGTAATGTACATGTTTAATGACTGATTTAGTGTTATGACTTTCCAAATCAAGGGATGTCATCTTCCTGTTTTAAATCACTGATTAATTTAATGTCGATGATGTGAGAGATGACGCCTCTTAGGGGAAGGGTTCGCCTCTGGTGAAGATGATAAGAATTTGTATGGGTTAATTTCATTTTCCCCGGCGGAAACCATCAGCCGCACCCAATCGAAGTTCCAATCTATTGACTGTGCGTTCGTTTCATTCATAGCTTTCAGGCCATTTAAACAATTATCAGGCTGTGAGTTATTCACAAATACACACACACACACACACACACACATATGGCCATACAAACGCAAGCATATAACACAGAGACACACACAACGTGTTCTGGTACAGCCTATACAGAGAAGGTTGATCGATCTAACTCTTTCTATTGTCTTATTGCCTAAAGTTCTCCAATTTCGAAGGCGTTTCAATCTCTCATCACTACCTATTAGCTTAAGTATATTGAATATGACATTCTGATCATCAGCGTGGCCTTTGAAAGGTCTCTCAAAGTGGGCGAGATTATCTCTAGCGAACGTGGAGAGATCAGTCACTGCCTTCAGCCCGTCAGTTGTTCATCGTTGTTACTGTTCCGTGCAGCTCAAAATCTTCATGCTCTCGTCTTTACCTGTATTTATTCCCCTCTTGCATCTATTGCATTTTAGTATATCAGTGATTTTCAATGGATCAACCTCTCCTTCTTTCCCTGTCGACAGCGGTGTTTCTTGAGATCCATGATTCATCTCCTACGTTCGTCCTTTTGTTTATGATTACCCATAACTTATCTTCAGCCTAACGCACTCGTAGGCTGATGACTCACCTTAACATTTCTCGGCTCTTTTTTTCAAATTTGCTCCATCTTTCCTTGCTCGATCTCCATATTGTCTCGTCCCGGCTGCCTCTCTTGCCTCAGATCTGGACCTTTATAAACTCAGGTGTGGCTATGACTTCATCCGGAGAACGGCCGAAACCTAGTACAGCCTGACGCCCTTGGAACCCAGTCTCCTCCTCTTTCTCACTGAAAAATTTTCCGTAACTTCTACGTGTCCTGTTATAACTATAAATCCATTATTCCCCATACATGGTATCACTGTAATATCTCCGTCGCGGACAACCTACACCACACAAATAGCTAAGTCTGCCTTTAGGAAATTGGAATTCCTGTTCAGATAACAAATATTCTTCCCTTCTGTTGATACTTTGATTACCTAAAGGATTAATTCGCCACTTGTAAGAAGTAATGGCCTCATGAGTTGAGCCTAAAGCAAGCCAGATTACTGATTCCTTCCAGTCTACCCTCGAAACTTGACTCATGTTGTGTTCTTTCTTTCTTCCCGTCTTCTACTTCAGTACCTGGCTCCTTGCGAGTCTCCAGTATTCGCTACACCA
>JAUUDW010156713.1:0-14914 GCA_032361385.1 Panulirus guttatus | reverse complement strand
AAGAGGGAAAAAAACATAAGAAGTTAAAGATATCCACAGCTTCAATTTTTTAGGACAAGCGGAATTATAACGGCCAATCCTCGTCTGGCTGGCCTCCACATAGAAAATGAAGGAAGCAGGTTTTCGGCAAATCCGTACCCTGATCTCGAAAGCTGTTATTATTTAGATTCCTAGCCCTTCAGATTACATTCTTAAAACAAGAAAAACTAATAACATGATGTCTTAACTTGTGAACAGAGGCAAGGTATTTAATTACAGTAGTCTGATGAAATGACCCACGCCAAGGGTGGCGTGCTCTCACGCCACGCCTCATATCAACTGATGCATGAGTGGAGAGAGACAGCCTAGGATCATGCAATTCAAAGATGGCTTTATGTAGCCAGCTGGCTTTTTGGCCGGACGCGCTGCACATCCGCCTCACTTGACCCAAATCCATTACTGGGAGAGAAAGAAAGTATGAAAACGGGGCTATATTCACGAGAAACTGATTTTATGAGTAACCACAGAATATGTCCACCGATGTCATTGGGTTTTGATATCATAGTATGTATTCATCTACTTTTTTTGCCATAAAAGTAAAAATTTTAATTGATAAACTCTTGTTACCATATATCCTATTGATTACCATTTATCTTACCAACATATGCCAGTTTTATTTGGAAGTTTCATCGCATTTAAAGACACTGCAATGTGTCTGGACTTTCTAAATTTATATGTATTAGTTGTATATTGGACAGGTTGCCTATCACCACTTACATCAACAGTCATTATGCCAAAATAAGGTACCTCACATCCGATACGTAAATTATAATAACTAAAACGAAATTCCAATTTCTGTGCCTGTCTCTAAATGTTTTATGCTTCCAGCCGTTCTTCAACCATAGGCTGGCATGATCTAACCAGATATTTTCTTAATGTAAAATCATCTTATCATATGAACACTGAGACTCCCTTTATTACTTTAAGTATACTCCTAAAAACAGACAATCAAGATAAAACAAGATAATGGTATTTTTTTTAAGGTGTAACTCACCTTTTTCAGAATTTACAAAAAAAATTGAGCGGTGGCGTATCTTAGGATGTTAGGGGTCCTTGAGCCAAAATATTCTTCCTTACTCTCCCTCCTTTCAGT
Source organism: Panulirus guttatus (assembly GCA_032361385.1). NCBI lineage: Eukaryota > Metazoa > Arthropoda > Malacostraca > Decapoda > Palinuridae > Panulirus > Panulirus guttatus. The sequence continues at coordinate 13,782 of JAUUDW010156713.1, read as the reverse complement.
TGAGGGGATATTCATAGAACCCAAAATTATACCTGGACCCTGGAATGATTTAAGGCGAATCCCCTCATTTTCAGCCCTCTTCCCGGGGTATAGAACCCTGGGGTACCTTAAGGAAAATCAGATTCTCTTATCTCAAGACCCCCTCCCCCATACTATCGGACTCTGGGTCTCCCCCTCGCCCCGTAATGCACCGCTGATTGCATTCAGATAACCTGATATTGGCTAGAAACTGGAGAAAGTCTAGTTCGATCAGGTTATGATATAACTCGGTGAGAGAAATTGGGGATCAAATCGTTTACTACAGAAAAAGGCTCCGGGCTAAGCTAAGGTGCAGCGCATCTTCAGTTTAATAAGAAATGCGATGAGAGGGTTCCACAGTTTGTAAAAACTCCAAACTATGAAACTTGTAACGTCCGTATTACCTTACATGAATGAGTCTGTGGGTATTACAGTTACTCACCACATTAAACATACATTAACATAAATAAATGCAATTAGATGTGGTTCTCTCCACTTTAACAAAAAACAAAATTCTTGCACCTTCTCTCTTTTCTCTAATTCGTGCAAATTAATCGTTAAATGAAATCTTTTCTTCCATAGATATATCAAAGGACTCATTTCTAGCATTGTGGATGTAGAGGAAAGCTTTCACGTCACTCACTGCCAAGAAATCACAATAATTTCAAAACTGGTTTTACAAATGAATAATTACCAACTTCTGGGAACTGTTGCAATGAATAATACGAGAAAGTTGTGCGCGAGATGGCAGCCGGGGATTGTCAGAGGCGCAGCTGCGCGCGCATTTAACTATGTAGACAGAATTAGGTCAAGCTGAAGTATTACGTTTCTCTTTTGTTTTCCCTGTGTATCGTCAGAGGATTCCGGATTTCTAAGATAATCCAGCCACTGTCTGTTGCTGATGGATGTGTGGACGTCACCGAACGGTAGTTTCATATATAATATGGACAGTAATTCTAGGATTAGAACCTGGTGCAGGTTGGCTGGCGTTAGAATTCAATTTTAAACTCCATGAGTACGATTTTAAGCCCCTAGAACACAACACTTGAAGACGATAGTAGGGCCCTTGGGTTATGATTAGTGACTTTTGACGTGACCCTGAAAGGCCAGTTCAAAGGCCAGGACGAGATGTGTCTGAGGTGTTTATGAGATGTGATGTCGTATAACAGCGATGAGCGACATGATGATATCTGATATGATAACAGTGATAAGTAATACAATGATATCTGATACGTTGACAATGATAAGGTGATGCGATGATATCTGATATGATAGCACTGGAAAGTGATATGCTATGATGAGAGTTAATGTGATTATACGTGATGTAAGGCATGTTACGTAAGCTGGCGTAACGGAGACCGAGTTATGCGTGGTGGCGGGAAGCGTGTGCTGCTGCTGCTGGTGCATACGCCCGGGGTGTTGGCAGCAGGGTCACCCCTCCCACTGCCCCACAGAGCCGCCCATTACCCTAAATATCGGGAGAAATATAACACTGTATATATGACAGGCTATTTGGTATCTCCGTTGACAAGTGGGGCATAGAGAATCTTGACGGTACGAACCGGACTTTTGTCCTGTAAAAGTTAAATTAACCCTGGGGGTACGTTGAACTATCTCACTCACTTTCCCCCTACAAGAAAGTGGAACATTCTAATGTTACGGTTTAGACAAAATTATCCCACATTTACGGGGGTGAGATGCGAAGCGTCTCGTAATCACTACATCCGGACTGTCGCCGCTGGAATGGCTTGAGATTAAACGTGTTGATAGTGTATGTGTGCAGCAGATATCGTATCAACTGAACGATCTTATATTCGATGTGTGTGAATTTTAAGTGACATTTCCAGTTTTACGACCGATTTCAGCGCCAAGAGACGTGTTAGGTTAGGTTAATGCATCGTGGGCACGGTAAAAAGTTACAGAGAACTTCTGCAGTTTGGTATATGCATAAAGCTTAACCTGTTTATCTGCATGATTGAGCAACCCTTAAGCATGACGCAATAATCTCTGAGCACGGCTGAGCGACCTGAGCTTAGGTACTGTAGGTATGATCTGTGGGTATGATAGCCAAGCCATTGACTTCGCCCTGTAGGGTCAGGTCATTTAGACCTAAGGATCGCACCGTTCCGTCGTGCTCAAGGGGGTGAGGAACACATGGGAACTGGGTGCAGTTATTAAACCGGGCCACTGGTCGTCGTCCACTGCTCTCCCACGGAGTGGCAGACATCGTACAGCGGGCGTCACCCTGACCTAAACATTTACTACAACCTAATTTACTATCGCTACATTGTATTTATCAACATAATTTGTGGTTGTCACTTATGCTGCATAAAAAAAGAAATGTCTTGCTGCATGCTACAAAAAAAAATAATCTTACTGCTAAGAAGAATTAAATTCATATAAAGTATTAGACCTTATTGACTAGAATAGTCAGAAATAAAATGCATTTAAATTACTCTTACTTTAGCCTATTTTCGACTTACAGATACTCAGTTTACAGTATGGTCACTTTTGTAATCGTTATCCCCTACGGGGAAGGGTTGGGGGGGGATGAGTTAGCAGTCACAACCTATATATTATAAAAGCTGCTAATGTTTATTTCAAAGACCATATATAAAGTGAGATAGGGGTAGAATTACAGTCATCTAAATCAACTGTAAAAGGTGTTATTGATTATGAGACTGGTGATTAGAAACTGATGATGACAGTTCAAAGGACCGTAACATTCAACAGGTCTATAGCCAACATAACCAACCAAGTGCGTTCCAAAACTGAGCCTTCTCGGAACTGGAAAGATAAAGACACAGTCACAAACCTGGGATAACCCAGGATCCCTGTGTGTGTGTGTCTGTGGCAGTAGTGTGGTTGGGGATTGCGTAGTGGTGCTCCCACCTAGGTAGTGGTTAGGAGTAGGTACCCTCTCTTTGTGTTAGACTAGGGTCCAACTCAGTTTTTTCTTTTTTTGAGGGAGGGCTGCATTCATGATAGTTAAATCTTTTGGTTTGAATTCTGACCCAGTAAAGACGTATATCTAAATAGAATAAAAGTGGTCTGGGATTATTGAACCAAGTACATGCCTACCTAGTTTCAAGTTCATCGACGTAGTAATGAAGAGATGCCGTTTCTGGAAAGAATAATAGTAATACGAATAAGAGGAAAAAAAAACAAAAACAATTTGTTCTTCCTCCCACAGAGGGAGACATCCACATCCAAAGAGCTATGGAATAAAATCTGTAAAGATGTGAGTGATCACATGAAATATGTTTTTATTCGTTTTCTTTGGCGAGCAACCATCACAAGGCTGTGCAGAGTGGCTGACAGAAACACAGTCAAATCTTTCCTCTCCCAAAATCTTTCGTACATCTTTCTTGCTCCTAACTCATTCATTTCCTTTCTTCATCCTTTTCGTTTTTTTATAGTAGAGCTACATCGAGCAAGCAACCAAATGATATCCTCATCCTTACATTCTCAAACGGTTGCGAGGCTTTGCAAGACAGCGGCACCTTGGAGAAAGGTATCATTAAGAACTGGCTTAAGAGTCCTCCCTTGTGCTACGCTAGGGAGTGAAATAGCCCTTCATCTCTCCAACCACTTCCTCTCACATCCATTTCCTCGTCCACTCTAAATTGGGGTATATACATTCGTTCAGGGACCCACAGCTTTGTGAAGGCCACCAGGATAGTTGTTTTCACAGTCCACAGCCGTGCTTCCGTGGATGTTTGGTGTTACTTGCTACTGTTCTTTGAGTTCAGCAGTGGCTTTACTGGCCACTCCTCACCATGGCATAACCGTGGTTGGTGTGAATGTGTAACTTTGCAGTTTACATGACACACTGGACGACAGTAGAGCCCCTGTTCGGTTTTGTACGACACAGGACGAAAATTAAACACATGTGAGGTTTATACGGAGCACAGATCGACAATACAGCATCCGTGCTATTTATACGAGACACAGTTCGACAACAACGAGGCACAGGTGTGAGATACTTGAGACATAATGGTGCAGAGGACGTCGATGCGCCGCTCCCTGAATGCTAATGGCGCAAGGGTTACACCAGAGAGCCCCACAAAAAAAAAATCAAGTCGGGGCTTCCCCCTCGTTGTACACGGACCGGTGGTGGATACCCACCTCCCTGCCACCCCCACCCCTGTAGCCTTTCACACAAAGCGGGACATGGAACTGGAACTTCATACAGACGACATACTAACTGGAAATTTCTGGGCGTTGGTACTTTGCCAGGGGGTGACTACCCTGACGATAGAAAGTGGCGGTGGGGCGTGCCTGCTGACTGCATGTCGAAGGCAATGATGAATCGAGGCACATGAAGCTATTCATAACTCATTACGACCAGGTTGTGATGGTCGGGATCATTAGTGGCGCCGGTGTGAGTTGATGACGTCTTGGCCCTCTGGTGTGCAAACCCTTAGTTACGTAGACAACCAGAGACTGGCTCATCTTCACGAGACGTTCAGAGGCTTGACCTTCCCCCAGTCGTGATAATGAGATCATCCTTCACTGGACTTGTGTGACAGTACATCTGTAGCTTCCTGTACATGGGGCCCAAGAATGAATCTGGCCCATGGCCGCCGCTTCTCATGTCCTGCTCGGCAGAGATCGGGCGATGGCGTAGATTCAGCGTAAGGAGATGGGGACGGAGCAATAGACGTACCGTTACCTAAAGTTGAAATAGAGGAAATTCGAGTATGGCACCAAAGAGAGTGGCTTTATTAGTCAGAGAGTTTGCTATGCATTCGCCAGTTCCGATGAGAGGAGGACAGGTTGAATTACGGGAGTTATTGGAGATGCTTCTGGTCAAGGACGAGATAGTTTTGCGAGCAGAAGTAAATCTGTGCCACTTTTCAATGCTATGAAGGTCCGTTTTACCTTACCAAGAACACCTTTGCTGCAATTCCGAACAGTAATGAAAACGGAGTAGGATGTAGAGGAGTGGAGAGTTTCATGGCCCGTTACACGTTGGTGGGAGAAAGAACGAATAGAAGAAGGGATGTTGGACTCCATCCCGGCCCCGATCATATCCGCTAATCGTTCAGCACAGCAGGAGACATCATGGCCAGCGAAGCAGTGCTCGTCTCACGGAAAGAAGCTACGCAGCGATAACCACTAAGCTCTCTCGAAGTGCAAAAGTTGGCGTTACAAGGAATGATAGAAGGATGGCGTGCCCAACAAAATATTAGTCGCATCCTGTACTCTGGCGTAAGTCCCATATTGTAGGGTAAATCCCATTCTCGGTGGGCAGGCACCAGACTAATGGGCAGGTCCCATATTGTTGGGCTGATCCCATATTGTGATTGAAGCCTCATAATTTTAGACCGGCCCCATATTGTAGGGTACTTCCCACAATGTGAGGTATTACCAAAATTGTCGGGTACTTCCCCATATCATAGGGACACTTCCCATTTTATGACATCCTAATATACTGAAGACGTCCCATACCACAGAGCTGCTACTGTTACAGTGAGTGACGCGGGGACCTCATCTCGGGCGGGAACACAATCCTCCCTCGCTGAATGTAGTCTGGTGGCGTCATCCTCCATTTCCACGAGGAGGTACGTCCTCCTCCGCTTCGCCTACCCCGAGCCACTCCTGCACCTCAGACCTCGGAATGTAGGGCAATTCCCAGGGATCGTCGCGGGGCTGTTTGTTAACAGTCGTATGGCAAGCGAGGATGCCCCGCCCTCGGGGATGGGCCAACTTATGCTCTGGATTCTCAGGGTGAGTCACCTCGCGTCCTTGATATACCCTAGGGAGTGACCCTACTCACAGGGTGAGTGAAAAGTCAACCATAGGTCTTTACCACCTCGGTGGGTGAGAGAGCTCCCTGCGACGGAGGGGGAGTGGATGGGCGAGAGGAGACCCTGTGGACGACGACCTTGCCTCTCCTGAGGGAGAGAGAATGTCCCCTCGTCATGCGACTGTCGGAGGAGAGCAGGAAATCTCCAACGTTTTCCTCTGAGGGGAGTGGAATTCTTTGTCATGCGTGTGTTGAAGGGACTTGGACATCTCCCCCACCGTCGTGCAGGAGGAGAACCCAACACCATCCGACCGTTGGGGGAGCATAGGCATCTCCACCAGTGTAGAGTTTGCTTTCGGGGGGCGGAGATGCCCTCGTTCCGTCCCTATGTTTATGTGCTGCAGCTGGGGGTGTGGGGTGTGAAGCGGCCCGCGACACCACTCTCCCTTCACGCCTCATAAATTCTATTTCTAAGGGCGTCCCCTTGTTCCCTAATGCTTATGCGTACATGATTACCCTCAGGCGAAGTCATTACTGTTAGTTATGAGTACCATTGTCGTAAGAGATACGTCTCCATTCAGATTCTTTCCCCCCGACATCTCGACTTTCCTGTCCTTCTGTCCGTTCATACGCCTGTCCTTTCGTCCGTCTATACGTCCATCTGTCTGTCCGTTCTTTCCGTATGTCCCGTAGTTCCTTCGTCTGCCTATCCAATACACCTGTCAGCAGACGAGTTTCCCACAGAACGCTTGACAAATAACAGAAAATGTAATTTGTAACCAACATCTACACCTGACTATGGCCACACTGCTGGAGGACACACACATGGCCACACACTTGGCCACACGTTAGCCTATTGTGACTTGTGTTTGGAGGGCCAGGATATGGCCTCCTCGATCGAGGGGTCACTGTTTTTGATGTATATGTTTCTCATGGAGGATCTGGCTTATACCATCGTGCATTATTATCATTACTGTTACTTTTATCATTCTAAGCGATCTCGGCGTTTCTGAAAACCGGTGTTAAATGAATAACGAAAACCAAAAGCCTAATCTACTCTGATTATGAAAAGTACTTTCCATTCTCGAAAATGATGATCATCTGAGGAGGCCCGCGTCACCAGAGACCGCTCTTGAAATCCCCGGTACTTCCTGAGGAAGTGGCCGGGAGGTTGGGTACTTTCATACCAACCCCGAAAAAAAGTACCTGGGCGGGGCGCTGCCGAACGCTCGGTAATACCTGAAGGTCTGGGCCAAAGTTTTTCAGTCGGTTACGTCAGAGGCGCGTGGCGAGGAGTGGCTGGTTAGGTTGGGTGGCTAAATTTCAGACCATATATAGCTTTTTGAGTAGTTTAAGTTAGGTGGTTAGATTAGATTTGCCTAGTTTAACTAGTCGTATGAAGGAGGGGCTGTTGAAATGTAATTTCTAAGGTTGATAGTTAGTGGATAGATTACGTTTTATTTTAGATGAAGTGCTTAAAAGTTAGGTTTAGGTAAGGATTGGTTTGATGAGAAGAAGTAAAAGATGAAGTCTTAAAAAAAATCATGGGGGATAAGTTACCTCCTTTCACAGTACTGCAAAAAAAAAGTCTCCACCCGACATTATGCCCCTTACCGAGCATACTGCCAGTCCCCCGCCCCTCGGGCTACCACTAGGTGTGACGTCACAGAGGGCGCCCCTTCGTGCGATGTGGCTCAACTGTGACGTAATCAGCGACGCCTTTGCCGCTCTAATCTGCCGTTCCCATCTGGGTGATAACGGCCGGATTGGATCACGGCTCTGATGTCTCAGGGAGACATACCGATCGCTTCGGTCCCTTCACTGACGTTCTGAACCGTTGGCTGAACGTGTGTATACATACGGCTGCAGGGGGCTCATGATCGTTCTTTCATTATCCCGTTATAAGGAAAAAAAAAGAGATATTTGAATATGACGATACTTTTAGGGGAAAATGACGGAGGCGATGGACTGAGTTTTCTGATGTCATGTGACGCGCTTACGTCGTCAGCTCCCTCTTTCTCTCTCTCTCTCTCTCTCTCTCTCTCTCTCTCTCTCTCTCTCTCCCCTTCTCCCTCACTCTCTCTCTCCGGGGCACTAGGTCTCCCAACCCACCCTCCCGCCCACACTAGGGGGAGGGTCGCCCTAGCCCTACACACAGAGGTCATCGGTCGACGGCCTGGCCTCTTACCTCCGCTTCTACCCCGTCAATGACCTCTACTTTGGCCTCTGGCTTCCTACCCCCACCCCACCCCACCCGACCTGACCTGGCGTTACATATACGCTGAAACTCGAGCCGTATGCAAATTTGTTTAACTAGATCAGCGGACGATATATATTTTTCTCATGTCGAAATGGCGTATGTTTTTTTTTTTACGGTGCGTAAAAGTTAAAGATAATTGCGTAATGCGTATATATGAGGTCAGCATTTATGTGTGTTTTACACTCGTGTTGCCCAGTCTCTTTGTAGATATGTACTATATTTAGCCTTTTGTGTACATATACACATATCAGCTTAAGCCAGGTACCCATTCATCGACCAGCTCCAGTGAGAGAGATGAACAGCTGCGTTGACTGTGAGACTGATGCACTGGCCGGGACTCGAACTTGGGTTGGTCGATTGGTAGGTTGTTAACCGCTGCGCTACGGAGGCTCCTGTGTGTGTGTGTGTGTGTGTGTGTGTGTGTGTGTGTGTGTGTCTTTATAGCGGGTGTTACCGAACTCCGCCTGCTCGAGGTTACATCGCAAATTAAAAGACAGCTTTGACGAGGCTATAAGATTAGGAATAAAGCCTCCTGAAAGAACCTCTCACTCCAAAGGATTCTACACTTCCCTGCTTCCGGAAGTAACGCAGTTTTGGACTGCAGGCTCCTTTAGATACGTCCTGGGTAACCCCAGGACCTTTTCATGGAAATTCGGCCTGGGATAGACATAGATTGATAGATGAATAGATACAGCGACCCTCATGGCGCGGGCAGAACATGCCCCTATCAAGGCCATCTCGAGTGAAAAAAAGAAATAAAGAAATAAGAGACAAAGAATGAAGATGTTAATTGGAGCTTTCCAGATTTGCAGAACTGACTGTTGATGATGGAAAGGTTAAAAGAATGGGGATAGACGAATCACAACGGTCGATCCTCGTGTGGTTAGTTTCCAAGCAACAACCATAGGAAGCAGCAGCCAGCCAAGTGCCGCGGGTCCAGTCCCTGCTGGCAAGAACACGTGCAGACACCTCACTGGAGCAGGGGGCCAGAAAATTGATAGCTGTAGAACAGAGGGAAGGCAACAACACCACGGCAGACAGAAAGGCACATGGTTGCAGAGAGGTGATTCCGGGAGAATCAACGAGACGAAAAGCTTTTTAGTTCCACTCCGGCTAATGGGGAGGTGGAAGGAGAACTATCCCATATATGTGAGCAGCAGTCCATCATAACACCGTCGGTGCGAGACCTGCTCACAACTCAAAATAGTTACGGCACCTGTAAGACATCTTTAGCTTCCGTGAACTTGAACCCACTTGGACAGAGATCAGGCTCTGAAAGGCAAGATCACTCCAGCATCTGAAGATATTCAAACATCATTTCGCGTCACTGCTGCATTCTACATAAACCCCTGAAGGATATCCCTCCATGATGAGTTTGTTTAATGGCTAATTGTGTCTCCGTGAACTATTTTCGACTGCATTAATCACTATTCATCGTACTGATTAGATTCATGATCGTTCATCCTTCCTATAGGCACACATACAGCGTTCGTCATAAACCAGCATACGTAAGTGATATCAAGGACAGTGAATTAGAGTTATGGAAGACGCATCGAACCTCTTGGCACCACCAACTCTGTAGGAGGTGTTAGTGCCGCACCCTCGTAGACAACAACACGCCCCCTGACAGTCACAGAGGTTACGAAAGGTCAGGTCAGATGCCAGACGACCTTAACGTTGGCAAGATGAGGAGGACATTCATCAGTGCGGTGTTTCAGTGTACTTCTAACAAGTTCCCCACACCATCTACATACGACGCCTGCCGTCGGGTCTTTGACAATGGCTTGGCTTCCTCGTGTGTCTCTGCGTATCTCTTACATACCATCTTTCCGCAGGGCGTCGACCCCTTCCTCCTCCTGCCGCTGCTGCTGCATTGAGCGTCGGTGGACCGCGTGCCACAGAGGAGTCCAAAGTGTCTGAGGCCTAACGATGGGAGAAAGTAGGTGAGTCCTTCCTCCAGGAGGCGCTTCTGCGGCCCGGGTCTGGACCGCGTGGTGGCTGGAGGGCTCCCAGGTCAGTGACCATCGCGCATCTGGGCACTCCTGGTACAGAAACACACACACACACACACACACACACAAAGTGCTATTTCTGGCTGACGTAGGCGATCATCCAGAGGGACTGGAGGCAATCCCACCCGACTATGTATCTTGGAATAACGCTGAAAGCACGAGAGAACTTGGGGTGGTCTTCAGGAGTGTGGAGACTGCAGAGAGACGCTGGCAAGGCTCCAGCTAGGATCAACACGGCTGACGAGAGAAGTTCGCCCTTACTAGACGTAAGGTGGTGAAGATTTGGCTCAATGAAACACCTAACTGTGGCCACCGTTTTCCAGGAGAGAGAGAGAGAGAGTCCCCAGGAACATCACGTGAAGGAGACTTTGCCGACAAAGGAAATTAGCTATAAGTCAACATCAAATTTGCTGTCAAGGACGTGGATAAGGATGCTGAGTAATGTTCCGTAAGCTTTGCACGGCCTTATATCACAGACATGCTCAGAGTAGCCATTGCCAGTTCGGTCATGGCAATCAAGGAACAGCTTGACTTGCTGGAGAAGGTATAGAGAAAGGCAACCAAAGATCGCTCCAGACGTGAGGGAGCACCAAATACAAGAAGAGGCTTAGTGTTTCCCAGAACACTTTTACTAGGCTGTTCCTGCAGCTCAAAGGCTGCGCTGCAGTCAGTAGCAGGGACAGGGATGGATTCCATTGACGTGAAAAGTTCCTCGACGAGTCTGTGCTTTATTTCGTCCACTGATGATCACAAGGTCTCGCGGTGTAAATTCGAGCAGGCGGAGTACAGTCATAACCCATATACGTATAGACAGATAGACAGACAGATAGATAGATAGATAGATAGATAGATAACCCAGAACCATAACAAAATAAGGTACACCTCATCTCAATAGGTCATCGGATGACCTGATTTCACCCCTGCCGTACTGGAGAAAGTACCCCTCCTGGCAGCCGACTGATCGACAAACGTTAAGCTACCCCATGGGTGCTACGCCACTGGGGTGCGTAGGGAGGGCGAGGGACTTGCATAGGGAGAGGGGAGACCCCCTCTGCCGTTAACATATAGGCGCAACGCCGCTGGAACCTGTTGCAGTTGTGCTCCGACGCCCGTCCGTCCAGCACCCGTCTCCCTGCTACGCATAGAGTGCAGCTCCAGGTGTGAGGACCTCCTCCTCCTCTTCTCCTTCAGCAGTAGCGGCAGCAGCAGTAGCAGCAGCAGCAGCATGTACGCCACCGTGGCAACGCTCCTGGCTTGTCTGATTTGCGTCAGCGGGAACCCAGCGCCCTTTCCTCCCGGTGAGTGTTGACCCGCGTTACAGGAAGCTCTGCATGTGTGTGTGTGTGTGTGTGTGTAAAATATGCAATTTAGAGACACATTTTTAGGAATGGAATCAAGAGAGTGAAGAGACAGAGGTGAATGGACTGGAGGAGACAAGAAGTGTGTGCGTATGTGCGTGACGGTCAGGTAACGCCAGCCACTACGCCACGGAGGTGTGCGTGCGTGTGTGTGTGTGTGTGTGTGTGTGTGTGTGTGTGTGTCCTGGTTAATGTGAGGGTGGGCGGCACGGTTGAGGGTGGGTGGCTGGGTGTCGGACTTGTGTTGCTGGTTCATTTACATGGCCAGTCCCCGGTGGGTGTCGGTGGGGAGGGGGAGGGGGAAGTGGGGGAGATGTTAATGAGGCGCTGGGGGATGTGGTTGAGGGAGTGGGGGGCCTTGGGGGGATGGGGCGCCCCCGCCCTAACTTTAAGGTGGCGTATTGGAGACCCCGGGAGCGCTGCACCCAACACCCTCGGTTTTTTGTTATTTTTCCAGAGTGACACAGAAAACGGATGCCCCAGTCAGCGCCATGTCGGTTAAAAAAATGTGAAATAATAAGATTGAATTTCAATATTTAGATCTGGGGTTAATTTTAGGTCTTTAGTGTGTTTAAAAACCTAATTCTTCAAAAGGGTGGAGGGTTTAAAGGGAGAGAAAACGTGAGGAGGGAAGGTAGAAATAAGGAGGATATTTGAAAATGAATTTGGTGGATGAATTATTCTTAAAGCGCTTAAAGAACTTCCCTCCCGAAGCTTAATTTTGGAGTCTTTGGCGTAAAAGGCGATGATTGTGGAAGCCTGGCCTTCGTATCCCGCTCGGGGAGGAAAGGAAAGTGCATCTCCCTGTAGCTGGGGAGACAAGTCTCGTGCAGTCAGCGTCTTTCACCCCAAGATATTTTTTTTTGTCTGCAAATTATATTTCTGACTAATTGGCAGTCTGCCATTAGTAACTCCTTATCGTGAAGATTAGAATGAAAATGTGGATTACTTTTTTTGGTCGGGTGTGTGAGTGAATTAAAAGATTGTTTGAATAATTACATTTTTAGTTATTGTGAAATTACAACTAAATAATTACATTTTTAGTTAGTGTGAATTACAACTGAATGATTATATTTTTTAGTTATTGTGAACTACAACTGAATAATTACATTTGTATTTATTGTAAATTTACGACTGAATGATTACATTTTTAGTTTTTGTAATTGCAACTGAATAATTACATTTTTAGTTTTTATGACTTGCAACTGAATAATTACATTTTTAGTTATTGTGAATTGCAACTGAATAATTACATATTTAGTTGTGAATTACAACTGAATAATTACATTCTAGTTATTGTGAATTGCAACTGAATAATTACATTTTTAGTTATTGTGAATTACAACTGAATAATTACTTTTTTGTTATTGTGAACTACAACTGAATAATTACATTTGTATTTATTGTGAATTTACAACTGAATTATTACATTTTTAGTTACTGTGAATCACAACTAAATGATTACATTTTTAGTTATTGTGAATTTACAATTGAATGATTACATTTTAGTTATTTTCTGTTACAACTGAATAATTACATTTTAGTTATTGTGAATTACAACAGAATAATTACATTTTTAGTTATTGTGAATTACAACACTATTGATGTGGTATGGGACTAGTAGTTCGGGGGGGGGGGTAGGGGGATGGGGTCGTATGTAATATTCAGAAAGGGTTCGTTCGAATAACCCAGTGTCGTTCAATTAAGTCCCCTACATCTCTGTGGGCGGACCAGTAGGCTGTTCCTGTCAGTATGGCGCACCACCACCCCTCCTCCTCCTGCTGGCCCGGGTTGATGGAGTGCATATTGCTGAAGGAAGGATAGTGGAGTGAGTCCCTTGTCGAGGATTTTGCCAGAAAGAAAAAAGAAAATTTTTTTAAAATAGAAAAATGCAAATAGTGAAATTTGCAGTTTAAATTTGGCCAGTGCCAGAGATACTGTCAGCTTTTTTTTTTCTGTTCTTCATTTCCATATTAACTTTTGTTTTATTTTTAGTTTCTCGTATATTTATTACCGTCTTTTATCTTTATTTTTAACTTTATTCATTCCAGTTGTTTTATTTCTTGATTTTTATGTTATTAAATCTCTTTTTATCTCATGATTCTTGTGTTTATTGACGGGCTGCTGGGAGTGGGTGGTGCCCTCCTATCACGCCCACATCCCGCCCAATCACACCCACATCTGCCCTGCCCCACACACACCCCACACCACCTTCCCATCCCTCCTTTCTCGTCCGCTCCGCCTTCAGGTATACATGATTTGTTCGTTTCGATTTATTTGACTTTGAAGTCTTGATTTTGTGTCAGTATAACACGGGTGAACACGTACCCGTGAGGCATGACGGGAGCGGATTTTTTAGGGAGCCTTTCACCTACCGGAGGG
>JAUUDW010156602.1:0-14914 GCA_032361385.1 Panulirus guttatus | reverse complement strand
GAAAAACACGTCAGAAACCTTACGTTATTAATGTTTTTATTTCTCTTCCTTCTCAGTCCTGACCCTTCACCTTTCATCTCTGCTGTTCTTTTTCATTTTTTCATCCTTTCTCTCCCGATCTCCACGCCATATGCCTTAATAAGCTGTTCTGGTATGCGGGTTATGTTTTTAGACGTGTTTTTTCTTTCACTGAGTTTGCGTTCAGCTTTTTCGACAGTGCCTGTGTCCTATGGTTGTTACCGGTCTCGATGATCTATCTAGAAACCACGGTCCTTTGGTGTTCATTAAACTCTAGGGGGACTCGTTGAACGCCTTAGTGTATACCAGACGTTTTATCTTTTTTATTAACAGCTAGTATTTACCGTGTACTTGTGGCTGAACCTCTCTGGTTCATGAGGTTCTCATTTTTCATTTTCTGGATATTTAATGTGTCTTTACCCCTCGAGCCGTTCCTGAAATGACAGTGTTACCGGATCCAAGAAACATTAACTATTGCGTGTACCGGATCCGAAACCCGAAACATTCATTAGGATCTTAATTTACAGTAGGCCTTGTGGTGTTCCCAAAACGCTTGATTCTGATTAAACACTGAAATGGTTTCTTAATCCCTTAATTTTTCGTAAAAACTCCTTAAACCTTTTGCGTACCTTGAGTCACAGTCTGTACTGAGCAGTTCATGATCCACTTGGGTTTCTCATCTAACACTTCCTGCTCGGTGAGCTTCTGATCTCTCCAGATTCTCTCAACCTTCACAAAACCCGTTGTGTTTACCGGACCTCTCGCCACTACCCACGGAGCCAAATTGTGTAGTAAATGATGATAATTAGCCTCATTCATCGTTGCTGGATATCTTAAATCCTCAGTAAATATTTCGATTCTTTTTTTAAAGAATTCTATGGTGGTGTCTGATCCCTTATTTAGCTCTCCGTCATTCACGATTTATTTGGCCTCTCTGATCGTCAGGGAACCCTCCCTCCTCCTCCTTCTCCTCCTCCTCCTCTTTCTTCTTCTTCTTCTTCTCCTCCTCCCGCGTCGTCACAGAATTAAGAAGTGTTGAGCTCAGCGCCTCGTCTAAACCCGCCTCCTTTGCTGAGGATTTTGGCGTCACTCGTCACTTTCCACTGGAGTTGTTGTCTTTACTCCCATTAATTCATGGAACCGTCGACCGGGCGTGCACGCAGCGTTTCAGACTTTGTCTGGTACTTCTTCATCTTCGCTACATCTTTTGGTCGTAATTTTCGGAGGCAGTGCAGGATTATCTGTCTACCTGTCTGCCTACGTGTTTATAGACTTGTCTATCTATCTATATATCTGTCTATGTATGTATGTACTCGTATGTATGTATCTTTCTATCTATCTATCTATCTATCTATCTATCTATCTATCTATCTATCTATCTATCCACTATGCTGCCCTTATGCTTACTCGTGATCATTCTCCTCAAATCACATTTCTCAGTGCACGAAATTTAACTCAAGGTTTATGGTTATTTTGTAAATCAGCCTTGGCATCTCCCCTTCCCGCAGTCTCCTCCGGCGCCCGCAGCCAGCTTAACAGCCGACCACGCCCTTTCAAAATCCTCATTTTATTGCTTTATCTGTGGGATTTACGGCTCTTGACGTCATAGCGCGTGTTGTTAACTTTGGAAGAAGCCCGTCACGCCCCGCCCACACGCCCTCTGTTTATAGCCCCGGGCTGCATAGTATACTTGCCGGGGCCGCAGCTGCTGGTGCTGGAATCCGGCCCCATGGCTGGCGCTGGAACTGTGCCCCGGGCTGGAGACGGGCCGCAGGATCCGGTGGCAACACAGGAGGGGTTGCGAGAGATGGTGATAGGAGATGGCGGTTGGCGAGGATGGTGTGTTGTTTGTGGTCGACCCTGGTCGTGTAGGGAGGCTGAGGCCAGGGGCTTCCAGAAGTGTTCAGAATCTAGGATTAGCCAGTCAGGGTAGGTTGACCCGTGCGATCATGTGGCGGGCGGTGACGATGCTGGTGGTGGTGGTGGTAGCAGTGGCTGTGGTGGTTTCAGCTGGTGGTATTCAGATGGCCTGACTCAGGCGGGGGCGTTACAGCTATAGAGATGACCGTAGAGGCGTGATAGGGTCTGTTAGCTGGTGATTATTTAGCGGTCGCGGCAGAGGGTCAGGCCTTGTTGACGGTGTACTGGAGAAGGTCGTTACGGTGGGCAGTATTGCCCGTGACGGAGGGTGTGACGGTTTGTGTCGGCCTGGGTTAGAGAGGCGTGATGGTACTGGCTATGGGTCATAGGCCAAGCTTGCTGGTTGGTAGGGGCGGTGAGATGTAGATGATATTCTTCGCGGCGGTGGAGACGGGGGCCAGCGACGCGCGAGAGACGGACAGACATGCGAAACCTCACTCAGGGTCGTGCGTGTGTACGCAGACCACAGAACGACAGGTTCTGCATGTGAAATAGTCCATGTGAAGATCAGGGGGGGGGGGATATACGGTTGAGTATAACGACTCGTATAATTATGGTAACCAAACCAAAACTAACCTGGTCAGTTTCCTCTTGAACTCGTTTGGTCAGAAGGGTATATGTGTTCTGTTAAGTTGAATGAAACCGTCTGCTTTTTTTGGTGGTACGGAGTCAGTCAGGAAGATGACTTGGTACATAGGATGGGGACGAAGGAGCCTTGAGGCATACCAATACCGAAGGTGGAGTAACGTGGATAGACGTTTTTGATCTTGTGCTTTCTACGGTTAATTTGGTAGCTAGATAAAAGTGATGAGTTGAAAGGCGAATTGCTTGTAAGGAAGGAAGTCATTGTCCGTCAGGCGTAGTTTGAGACTGGCTGGCGACACATTCAAATGTTTTTCAGTTACTGAAATAGGCTGTTTGGTCTGTGGTTGAAAAGGTTTTTGCATTTATTTGGTTTTGGGGTAATGGCGGAAGTTGCTGATTTGAAATTGACTGTAAAATAGCCTGAGGTTAGTTCAGCTTTGCTTATGTGTGCTCGATCTGTGTATATCTGTTGTTTAAGTGGTTGGTTATTGCGAGTTGATAAGTATGCACTGTATAAGCGTAATTGTAAAGGCTTCCCGGTTTATCTTGCTATAGTATTATCGCAAGACTTGTAGGATAAGTATAGGGTTAGGGGAGAGAGGTGGAGGAGGAGGAGCAATGTGAGTGGATCTGCTGAACGTGAGCAAGGCGAAAGTTCCAGCAAGTGTTGTTTTGATCGGACGTAAAAGTAGCAGATCGGGAGAATGGTGCGTCCTCTGTCTATCCTTGACAGGGAGCTGATGGTAAGCTGTAAAATCTGAGAGTAATGCATGAGTTCACCTGCCCATTCAGGGCAGGCGGGAATTTTCGTATCATAAGGGCTTCCCTGATCATTGGCTTTCTCTTCTCTTGACAGTATTTTATGATTTTGGTGCCGGCTTTCAGATTGTCTCCAGTGAGATTCCTTTCGGCTCCTGGCAGATTAGGTCTGGGAGAAAAGTGGGAAGACCAATAGAGGGTTTACTCGAATACCAATCCCATATGTTACGAACGAATTTCTGTCTAACGCTCAGAGGTCAGTGGACACTGCTTATCGCCTGCAGATTTATGCAGCTGATGTCCTCTGCGGTTAAAAGAAACAAATGAATACGGCATTTTTATTTTTCCCCCCTGCGAAACGGGAGTGTCCCTCGAGATGCAGGCGGAGCGAACCATCGCCTTCTTGCTCCGTTTTCATCATATTTGCGACGCTGAAAGAAAAACGTTTGGATTTGCCGTTCCTCAAAATCCGGGTAACATGCGGTGCTCGAACTTGTATTATCTGATTGGGGATAGTAGGATTATTTGTGTATGTCTTTGTAAAAGGAATTACTTGCTTATAATCTTCATATATTCATATCTGATAGTAGTTGCTTATTCTTCCAGGTATGAGGGTCCTTGAAAGTGGAGGGGGATGTCGCTCGACAGTCTAGTGTGACTGTGAGCGCGAGCCCGTCTCACCCTGCGGTCAACGCGAGATGTCAAACCCTTCTGGCTGGTCCAACAGTGAACTCATTCCATGGAATACAATGACAACACTAATCTTCAGGTGAGTGTCTTCTTCTTTGATATTACATTCGTCACGTCAATAGACAAGCAAGGGTCCTTAATTTCAGTCACATCATCAGCAAACACCGAAAGCCTGTGATGATACACGCAAGGCTGTTTCCGAAGTCAGCCGTACACTACTGCCAGTTACCACCAGAATCATTTTCTCTTCGACACAACTCGGACACAAGTATCGCGTGTTTTGCTTTTATATCTTGCCTGAGGCGTCTTCCACCTGTCCATAACCGTGAAATACTCAAGTTTGGTTAACCTTCGACCTTCAAAACCCGGTATCAGCGACACAGCATTTTCTTTCACGAAGACTCCGCGTGGAGGCATGCGACACGGCAGCAATATAGACTAAGACAAGTGTCATCTGGACGCGCGAGAAACCAGGTACTCACTCGCCTGATAGAAGCGCCTTGCGGGTTGATCGACTCGCGGGCTCTTAAAGTCGCACGAAGCCACAGGACAATATTGATTTCAACGAAGCTCTTTGGAGTACTGTCTACATTTCTCGCGATCCCAAGTTGTAATTATCATTTGAATCTCTTTTTCTGTAGAGTTAGGGTTGGTGGACACGGCTGCTGTGGTCGTTAAGGAGCTCTCACCAGCCATGACGTACTCGTATGTCAAATAGCTCTGGTATTACAGGCTTGCTTGTGACACGGAACCATAACCGCTCACCTCAACCCAGGTTCCCGGGAGGAGGAGGTCGTGTGTGTTTACCCTCACTAATGTCAGTCACTGGGTAATGAGGCGGGCTGCAGGTGAGCCATGGGAGGAGCAGGGAAGCTATCACCACGCTGAAGGAGCAGGGTCTTCCCCTGTGACCTGAATCAAGGGAAAAGTTGAGCAAAATAATCGTGTTTGATTACGCAAATGAGATGAGGTTGTGATTTTTTATTTCTTTAACTTTCCTTAGTTTTCTCAGATGGAGAGATTGTGAAAAACAAGCCATGCAGATGGATAACCTGCGTTAGTATAGTCGATTCTAAGATGCCGTGAGTGAGCCGCTGAAGGCTGGTGGGAGATGAGAAAACGGCAGGAAAATGACTGTTGATCGTACACACTGCAGGAGAGGCGGCCCATCTGATACCATGTTAATTAGGATGGCGGGCAGGTGGCATTTGACGGTCATGGCCACTGCCCAGGCGCCACGAGGGAAGCCACTTCCTGCTTCCTTTTTGGGCATCGACAGTAGTGACCGAAGGTCAGTCTGTGACCTGATGCTGGGGTGAGAGAGGACGGGGACGCACACAAGGACTACCAATCACTAGAATTAAGGTTTCCTGTTGAACTGGTGTTTGTATATTCCTTCGATTCCAAGTTACTGGCAAGGAAATTCAAAGCATTTTATGCGATATCGTGAAAATGCAGATAACAACAGACCAAGTGGGTCTTTTCGTATGTAGGGAAACAACTGACATTATCGTTATTCTGGTTGGTCAAACGAGTTGAACGGGTAAGACATCATCCTTATGCCAAGTGAGAGTGACTCAAGTACAGCGGTGCGACCCATGACCTTTTGCCCTGACCTTAAAGACCAGGTCTCACATGCTGAGCCAATTATACCCAAGGGTTGTGCTCACTCCGTAACTTCGTGGTCAAGGAAGTAACGCCGTGCTAAAGAAGCATCAGTACCTTCGCCCTAAAGGAGTTAAGGGAAGACAGGTTTAGGGGTCTTGGGTGAAATTCGGTTAACCCCGATCCGGACCGTGGACTGAATAGAAGCAATGTAAGGCGACATATTTCAAGGTTGATATTAAGTGTTAGACTTCGTGAAGTACTGATTAATACAATTCTTGCTGAACCATATAACCGAGGGTGCCACACAGAAAAATTTGTTTTACCTGTAGGTAAAGCTTTCAACTGGAATATTGAAGATGAACTTGTCACTTGGAATAAATTTATGGCTGTTATCTTTATTACTTGTGATACCATGAATCTGATAATGACTGAACTTAATGTAGAATGTCGTATCGGAAAATGTAGCAAAACAAATGATTGACCTACATAAGTGTGAAGGATGGTGTCACTACACTGACACCATCGTCATGAGTTATTATCATGAATTTAGAAACTTTAAAATTAGCGCCATGGAATGTCATGGAACAGCCAGCCGTAAGGTCCGTGGCGGGTTCCCAGGAAAGCGACGAGGACGGTGTGGGGTCTGTGGTATTGCTTTTATATGTGTGTGTGTTTTTGTGTGTTTACGTGCGTGTCCGAATGTTTTTCTTTTTTATACCAGGAGATAGCTTTGTCTTGCTTTATGTGTGTTTATCTGTGTTTGTATGCTTGTGTTTTTGTGTGTGCTTGTTCGCATGTGTATGTATTGTTGTATGTGTGGTTGTGTGTGAGGAGATATCAGTTCTACCGTGCAAGGGCTTTACACACACACATACGACACTTTCACCTTTTCATGGCAGGTACCCAGTTGCCTCTGCATGACGTCTTTGGGCGGCGGACAACAGAAGGACATGCTTGACGCATGACCTACGGCTCGCCAGATCAAGAGAGTCAACGGGGTGGAACAAATTGTAACCCTTTTCCTAGTGTTAATGTTTCCCTGACTTCGATTGTGGTTCTGGATAATCCCCATTGAAGAGACGAAATATTCATGGGATCGGGCGTGGTCAGGGGGTCACGGTGTGGGTGGAGTGGTGGTGAGGCAGGAAAGCTGGGGCTTCCGCCTCCTTGGCCAAAGGCAACTTCTCGGAACGCCACCTTAACCCTAGGGCACGACGCCACGACCCGCACGAAAGCGCGACCCATGCTTGACTCAGCGCGACGTTGCGAGTCTTCAAAACGACTATAATGATCCACGAAACAGTGGTACGACCCTAGAACACGAAGGCACGACTCTGAGCACGACGACACGACCCTTTAGGTATGATGGCATGGCCTTTGACCAGATAGACCTTGTGAGAACCATTAAGTCACTGATTTGACGAAACATGCATTTCATTCATGTCTTTGGAAGATTTTCCTGAAGGCTTCGATCTTTCTGGGTGATTGGGGAGATAAGTAAATGAGTAGACAGTTTTATTGCAGCTGAAGTATCAATGCATATCTTGAAAGATGATAATTATATCGATTTTCGTCAGACGCCAAATCATGCGCAAGCTCGACGAGGAAGAGCAGTTGCCAAGAGGACTGGGAATCGGGGCCGTGTACCTGTGAGAGCGAGAGTGTTTTGCTAGTGACGGTCAGCTGATCTTCCCGCTTCTGCTGTGTTGTTGTTGCCGGGCGATGACGTTCTCGCTCCGTTTAGCAACTTAAGGGGCAACTTCCCCATCCCAAATGAAAATAAAAGGTACTGTCGAAAATTTCGCTTTCTCCGTGCCTGTAACGAAGACCCCTGTCGCTAACAAAGCTGGGTTTGATGTTATCCGACGGTCTAATTAAGATTTTCATGCTAATTATAGATGTTTGTAACCTAGTTTCTTGCAGTATAACTTTTATGCTATACTGGCGGAATGGGTAGGGTACGGGAGCTTCTCTTATGAACTAAGCCAATTAATCCAGCATACTGAGAGCACGGACTCCTCTTGGAAACTGCTCTAGTACCAGTCACGAGGAATGTTGACCTTTAGAGAGGGAAGGCCCATTCTAGTTTCCCCCTCTACAGAGAGCACCATCTGCTCTGGAGGACGTGGCCGTCAACATGGTTCGCTGGGGCTGATTACGTGCAGCATCTTCCGCGCCCCAGGTTCCGAGAATTCACTCTTGCCTGTACGTTGTGCAGCTCACGGCAACACACAACGTTCGACGTGGTACTTGTAGAGAAGCGAGAGGACAGCGAGCGACGCGTACCAAAGGCTTATGCAAGCGTGGGTATTCCTACGGCTTACTTGGTGCTCATCCCGTTTCCATTGGACTGTCAAGGCGTTTGTGTCGGTATAAAAGAGAATGTGAGCCTTATGAATACGTGATATTGTTGAAGTTGGCACTTTCATAATGTTATGGAATTCTGTGGGGTAACCTCTCGTAAATAAAACTTCCCCAAGGACTTTCTTTCTCCGGACATTGCACTGACAAGCCGCATTTATTTTGCTTAGTCAGGGTGGTTGTTTGGCAATGCGTTTCTCATGCCTGCCACC
Source organism: Panulirus guttatus (assembly GCA_032361385.1). NCBI lineage: Eukaryota > Metazoa > Arthropoda > Malacostraca > Decapoda > Palinuridae > Panulirus > Panulirus guttatus. Next base: position 6,761 of record JAUUDW010156602.1, on the reverse strand, counting down.
AGGGTGGCATGATTCATCCCCTCCGATACCACAGTGTCATGATTGTGTTCTTTGTTTGCCACCAGGGTGTCGGATATTATTATAGTTTCTTTCAGAGCAATTAGGGAGAAACTGTCTTTCGTACTGAGTTCTGTATTGGTCGCGCGATAACTTGTTAAAGCGTAGCCCTATTTTTTTAATTTTTTATGTATTTTTAGTCTTGCCATTTTTGTGTGTGTGTTAATTTGGTACAGGTCACAAATGTTGCAGTAAGCTCGAGACTGAACGAGTACAAATGAAATATAGATGTTGCAAGATGTGAAAGATGACATTGAACTATGAGTGCAGGATGCTATATCTAGACTTAATGCTCAATGTTTCTGCTGGGAGATAAGATGAGAAAAGTCTTTGGGAACGATGCTAAGACCTTATGGTGTGATATGGCCTGGCTTTTGACCCGATTCTTTAAGGTCAGGTCAGGTCATGCTATCATACCTTATGGATGGTATCGTCATACTTATAGTAGGTGGACATTACCTTACGGCAGATATTTAAGAGTAAGCGGACCAACTAAACTGAATTTAGGTTAGGATTTGTTGCGTTCGCTTAACTTGTTGGTTTACGTGCCTAGGTACCCCCAGTGGACTGATGATGTCCATTTGTATGATAATACTAATAATAATAGTAATAATAATGATAATAATGATAATGATAATAATAATAATGATAATAATTAAGATAAATCTTTCTTTCTTTAATGTTTGTTTGGTGTTCCGCCAGCAAGACAACTTCAGGAACAGAAGCTTGCACCTTGGAAGAAATAGTCTCCCTTGATTCCTTCCTCTGTTCCATCTTTTGGAAATTGGTATTACAATAGGGGAGGATTTCCAGCCCTTCCCGCTACCGCCCTTATTAGTGGCCTAGTGCGACATTCGGGAAATACATGGGTAGCGTTCTTTCTCCCTTTATGGTAGACAGGGAGGAACACCAGACTGGGGAAGCACAGGTAGTTTTGGAAAGAAGAAAGTTGTGTATGTTTCCTTGAGTTCAGGCGGTGGGAAGCGAGGCGTCTTGAGTCTCCCATTAACGTCGTGACGTTAGCTAGGATACTTGACGATAAGCTCAGCTTATCTTCAAGAGAAGCTTGGCAGACTTAGCAACCTGGAGAGAGAGCTGGATCCAGTGAGACAGTTGGGGATGAGACATGACTGTTAGTTTAGTTGATGGTGATTGTGGTTGGGGATGGTCCAGCTGTGGAGGTTGTCAAGGAGTGTTCTGGAGGGTTTTTGTGCTCGGAAGGGCTGTTGTCAACTCAAACTCCACTGGTAAAGTCGTTGACGTACTTCCAGTTCTTTTGTGAGCCTGACCGCCTGGTATGAAAATTGATTAATCTCAGTGTTGAACGTAGTATGCCAGTTCATGTCGGTCATGCTAACTAATGAAGGTATCAGTCTCCTAAGAATGCGTAGCGCGACTGAGGATCTTTCATAATTAAGTCATTTACGTTTTTTTTTGTCTTACAGTTCATGCAGATGAACCCGTCATGCAAGAAGATGATCAGTGTCTTAGTGGTATGCAGTTTTTCGTCATGGCATTGTTCAGAGTTTCTAGCAGTTTATGATTTGGTTGGTTTGTTTTGATCCCCTTGGTGACGGGACTGGCTGACGTCATGTGGCCGTTGCTCCTGTCAGACTGGCGTCCACCTGTCACCACACCATAAAAACATGCGTGTGGGAAATTTAAAAAAAAAATGTAAACTATGACCGTGAGTTAGATCGTGAAGAAAACGCCTTAATGCTTTCGCCTGAAAAGAAGTCTGCAATCTTCGTTACCTTCTGCCTGTTTACATGACAAATTGTGTAATCAGGACTCTAATGAGGTTTTGATCAAAATGTTATGCACTTGTTATATACCAGTAGAGTAACTATAGACAAGCGTAAATACACTCAAGTGCTTCACTTACAGGGGACACACGAGGGAATAATGTTACGCAGTAAAATCCAGCATCGTAAATTACTGGAAAGGTCGCTTGGCTGATGTGGCGGGCGCACACCTGGGGCTGTCTCACTCCTGCTACATGTTGTAAACACGGATCATGCCTGCCACGTGTTGCTGGCGGACCAACATGTAGCTTGCGTGTGGTGACCGGTGCCAATACGTAGCCTGTGTGTGGTAACTGGTGCCAGTACGTGGCCTGAGTGTGGTGACTGGTTCCTGTACGTGGCCTGAGTGTGGTGACCAGTGCCAGTACGTGGCCTGTGTGTGGTGACCAGTGGCATTAGGTGGCCTATGTATGGTGACCAGTGCCAGCACGTGGCCTGTGCGTGGTAAACACTTGGGTAAGACCCAGCTGCACTCGTTTGCTCGTCACAGGAAACACTGTTGAAATGGGTTTCCTGAGACTGGAGACTAGAATTCTTTACTCTATTCCATATCAATGTGTGTAACGTTACTAACGGAAGATGGCAGACACCGGCAATTTCAGTGGTGTAGAACGGTCAGTGGTGAGCAGGTGGGCTTACACTTGGCCCACCTACAACAAGGTAGTGGTGGAGAGCTACAATGACTCTCAGCCAATTCATTACTGATTCACCAGTTAAAGGGAGCAGACTGAGATGGGAGATGTAAGCTGTTGCTTGGAGGAGGTGTTCAGGACATGCTAAGGATAAGAGGGCCAGAGTCAGCGGTAGGACTGCAACCGTTGCAACACCCGGGGGGGAAGTCTGTCCCTCTCCCCGTCCCCACAGTGCGGTGTAGAGGACATGGCCCTGTCATCAGGGCCGGGTCGTGCTGGGGTCGGGAGAGGATGTGAGGTTTTCCCGCCAACTTCACATATCATACGAGGATGTCTGGTCGTGATTCATGTTACCAGAGGGAATGCTCACGTTCGCTCTGAGGGGGAACCTCCCCATTACGTATAAGTTTTAAGGTAAATGTCAGATTTACCGGGATTTCGTTTTCTCCAGGCCCCCAGCGACGGGCCGTCCGCAAATGTCGCCGTGCGAAAGGTCCTTCAAACTCGGACACCCGAAGTGACGACGCGGAAGTGTACATAGAGGCTGACCTCAGCTTGAAAGCATAGTATGCATATCGACCAACGTTTGTTTGTGGGTAGTCTGAGCGGTGATGGAGGGGGTGACCCAGACATGAACCCTGTGCACGCATCTGCAACTACTGTGCGATGTCTCTCGGTGCCCACGAGCGAGGAATGATTATTTCAGGGGGTAAAGAAAACTTCGGGTTGTTCTGAAGGGCTGGGACACAAGCCGCCACATGTGATGAAGTGGACGGCTCTCGTCTGGTAAACACCTTTTCGGTCATTTTTTCATTTTTTCCCTTCGAATTGTGAGTCTTGCATAGATATTTTTTGGCTTTCTGCCACGACCGAACGTTCACGTCTTGTTGGAGTGGTTTGGTCTCAGTAGGACGGAGCAGCGGCCCCATCACGCATTCTTTAGCTCACAAGCATCTCGGTGTCTTGTTTAGCGGTTCAGTGGATAGTTCGGGGCTCCGATGACTTCCCTACATGGCTAGAGTGGCGGGCGGGAAGCCCACGTCTCTTCTTGTAAGCCTGCGAGTCTTTATTTTCATATGTTTCGAGGCAGAAGGAAGAGGAGGAGGAGGAGGAGAGGGCAGACATACTAGACTGATGGGACAATACTCTGCCGTATCTGACTCAACACAATGTTTCCACAGCCTCGCGGCCAACACTCCTGGCTACCACACGCCCGACAGGATACCAAGCCCCCTTAATTGTTGTGTTCTTGTCAACATTACCAGGCTTACCAGGCGGCCTGCAGCTGCTGGGGAAGGGGGTTGGTGAGGCTCCCTCAGCTTCTTGGGGAGGGGGGGGGGGATCCTGGAGTGTTAGGGTATCATTCCCCCCCGTCCCTCCAGATGGAGTTGGTGAGGGAGGATGTTCCTGTGATGATGGCCTTGCTGACTAACCCTGGTGTTGCTGACGGCATGGGACGAGAGATGTTGGGAGCGAAGGTGGTGTCTTATCTTCACGGCACAGATCCGTTCGTTAAAGACAAGGGAGGTTTAACTTCGTGCGTTTGATAACCTGAGAGGAAATTATCATTATAAGGCAAAACTGTAGGGTGGAGCACTGGCTCTCAGGTGATGATAGTGTAATAAAGGCAGCTGGAAGTTTATTTACAAAAAAACGTACGGCATTTGTTTATTAAAATGGACGAGAAATAGTGTAGAGATCATTTGTTTTACGCGTCTTCCTAAACGTCTAGGAAGGGTCGAAGAGACACCACACACTCATGGATGAATATACGTGTATAAGAAGCATAGAGAAATGTGCACATCCAGCCATCTCGTGGGGGATGTGCTCAGCCGACTGAGAGCAACACATTCCTCCTCCCCTCCTTGGGTGAGGTCTCCATCCCACGGATGATGTGTAAACAACAACCATTATAAGTGAGGGAAGTGGCTGAAGTGAGAGAGATAGGAGACGAGGCTTCTGTGCAGAGATTCCAAGAGGAACTGAGTGAAGAATGGCACAAAGTGAGAGTAAATGAGACAAAGGAAGTGGCCGAAGACTGGATATAATATTGAAGGAAGCTGTGCTTAACGTGTGTGGGTGAAAAGTGTGGTATGCGGAAGGTGAGAGAAATGGGAAGGGGGAGCTACTCCCTATCACCCGCAGTGTAGCAATAAAATCACCTTGAATTACTCTCCCCCCAACTCTCGGTGCAGTGGAGCAATCACCCCAACTTATTCTCCCACACCCTCAGTGTGGGAGAATAATGACCCCATCTCACTCTCTCTCACCCTCAGAGCAGCAAGGCCACAGACGTCTCCAGGGAACGGGGTAATTCTCTCGCATATATTCTCCTGCGTGTGGGAAAGTATGTTGCTTTTTTTTTCTTACTCCCTGGGTCGTGACAGTGGAGTTAGGGGGCGGCGTCCGAGTTCAAAGTTAGAGAAAGAGAGAGAGAGAGGATGTCAGAAGCGTTTGTGTGTGATATTAAGGGACCAGAATGCCGAGGGCTCGGAGGTTGAGTTTCAAGGGAAATATCTAATGAATTAACCTGGATGCGACGAGTGTTTGCAAGTCTCAAAGGAAATGTTAGAAAGTGAGATTGAATACCTACGTGGATCTATCAGGCAAGGAGAGACGAAAGGATAGGAAGAGGAAGGATAGAGTAAAGGAAGGTGTGTGTATGTGTGTGTGTGTGTGTGTGTGTGTGTGTGGACAGTGTACCGAGGAGTAAAGTTAACGTGGGTGACTCAAGATGGCAGCACTAGCGATCCAGTCAGTATATCGCGCACACGATAACAAGAGTTCTCTAGGCGGGTGAGGGAACGGTATGTCCGACATGACTATTTCCGCCCAGCAGTGGAGAGGCAGATTAATATGGTAATGGGTAATATGAATGCAAGGGTCAGACGGAGTCTCACTGACTATACAGTTGTAGGGAGAGAGATGGACTTGGATGGCGAAAGGGGAAAGTCTGATGAGGTTGCTCACATTATACAGTACGGTTCCCTCAAACCAATTTTGCGTGGCGCGTTAGTTTTGGAGGTGCAGATACACGGTAGGGTGCGGATGGGATGTGGACGAGAGGCATTGTTTTCGCACTGTGTGAGCTTGGGGTAGAGTGAAGAATGGGAAACACAAGAGCAGTGTCGAGAGGTTTTACTGGATTTTTATGCTTTATCTTCGTGTGGTACACAGTTTACAGAGAGTGGGTCAAGGACGACTGTTTTTGGAAGGTTGGATTACTTCGATGGCGCCAGGGAAGAGACGAAGAATGGCCTCATTTGTTTACACCCGCTCTCTATCTGTCATGTATAATGGACAGAAACAAGAGCCGTGATATCGACAGCCAATTCCCACAAACCTTGCTGTGTTGTCCCCCTGATCTGCTCACTGACACGTCACCCCCAGTGAACATCATCATTCCAATTCTCTCTATCCCATGCACGCCTCGCACCCTCCTGCATGGTCAGGCCCCGACAGCTCAGAGTCTGTCTCAAGCCAGGCTGTCCTCACTCATCTTCTCAATATAATTCCCAAACCATTTTCGCACACCTTGTTCAGCTTAATTAGTCAGAGCTCTGTTCTGTATGACACCTCTCTCTCTCTTACCCTATCATTCCTTATAAGATCAACCCTCCTCACAGCCACATACTCTCCTCAGGCATTTCATTTCCAACACATCCACCCGAGACAGAGAATATAGAGGACACGTGGGTAAACAAAAATAAGGAAAGATTATTATGGATGAAGAAGTCATTTGATTGAAAGCGAAAGATTACGAAAAAGAAAAAAAAGGAATGTGAATATATAATATTACCATAGAAACATATATAAGGTGTATCAAATATATGTTTAACATGTAGGCATAACTAAAGGAGATGAGGGAAACAAAAAGATTCACACGAATGTGGTTTGAGGAGAGTGGAATGCGAGCTGTGGAGGAACGTGGTGAAGTACGACTTAAGGAAGTTCAGAATGCAATGCGATGAAAATAATGATGCGTATTAATTTCATAGGATGAGGAAGACGTGTTTCCTGAGGAGGGAACAAGTGGATGATAGCGTTGTCCAGAGCCTCAGGTTGTGTCCGGGTTGAGGAACGTCATGCAAAGGTGTTGGACACGTCTTTGTCAAGGAGCAGCTCCCACCTTCACAGTACCAGCAGCAGCAAGCAGCAGCGGCAGTGTCCTTGGCAGTAGCACCACTGGCGGTAACGGGAGGAACACCGGTGGCGGCCGAAGGGCCAGCCATCAACACCGGTCTTAGAGCGGCTCCTTCACCCCCCC